>LNAC01000045.1:2308323-2378606 GCA_002007465.1 Ailurus styani | reverse complement strand
GCGCCGCCCGGCGGATCGGGCCCGCGCAGCGCCGGGGCAGCCCGCGGACCGGAGACCTCCGCCGCTCGCTCCGGCGCAGCCCGCGTCCCTTCGGGCCGACTGGGGCCACGACGCGCGGGGATCCGCTCTCCAGCCGGGCGGGCCGCGCCGCCGCGTTACCTGGCCGTCCCCTGCTGGTCTGGGAGGTCTGGAAGGTTCCCGTCTCGAGCCGCTCGGCCGCCCGGCGCCACGGGCGGGGGACAGAGGCGGTGGACGGCGCGCCCAGGGGGGCCGGGGGCGACTCAGGTACTTCGTCGCCGCGCTCGTTTGCTCCGAGCCATTGCCGGGAATGTTGTCAGTGTTCTGTGGACTTTCCCGACTCTGGCCTTGGAGAGTCAGGTACGGAGGTGGGCGGAGGAAACGGTAGAGGCTCAGCCGTCTTTCGACAATTAATCATAAAGTGCAGTGTCCTTTGAGGTAAGTGGCAGCAGAGGATTGCCGCTGTGGCAAGGTAGTTGAGCTGGGGAAAGCCATTCTGGTTTTTAACCAATAAACTGGGTTCCGAGTTAATTCCTGGAAGGTGCTCCATCTCAGAGGTAAATAGATGACCTTTTTAAAGCCAAAGCAGTATTGAGGTCGACGGTGCTCGCTCCCTTTCTTGGGTTAGTGCCCAGTGAGCGTGTGTGTGTGTGTGTGTGTCTGTCTGTCTGTCTGTCTGGGCGGGGGAGAGCGGGAGTCAAGCCTCCGACTGGAGTAAATGTGTAATCCCCGTGATGCCTCTCAAAGACAATTGCTCTTCTCGGAGTGCCCCACCTCTTCCCTCAAACTCTTCGTCTGCCTGTACCGTGAATCCCTTTTCTTAACAGTTCCCAGGGCTCTCACTCCCTGGCTTGTCACACTTCTTTTCCCCATCATCCTCTCGTGTTTCAAATCCGCTTAGGTTTCCAACGTAGAACAAACGTTAAATGTTTTCTTTTTTTACCGATAGTAGTGTTGCAAGATTCTTCGTTCTTAAAATGAAAACCAAAAGTTATTTTGAATACCGATGCTGCAGGAAAAGCAGGTTTAATGAGAGCAGCCGGAGGATGTCGTTTTCCTCTTCCGGAGACACGCCCTCCCCTCCCCACCGCACTCCCATCCTCTGCCCACTAGGATTACCGCAGGCTTAACTGACTGGTCTTTAATGAGTTCACTTATGGAGTTCAAGGTAAAGCATTTATCTGATTAGTTTATCCTTATTTGCTACTTTTAAATGATAACAATAATATATCTAGGTTATAAAAAAATTTTTTTAGCATGACAGAAGAATATCAAGTGAAAACAGCACAAAAGTGTATCAAGGAAAAAGTGGGAATTCCTTGTTCACTTTTCATCCTTTATCGCTTCAGTTCCAATCCTTAGGAAGAGATCATACCATAACTGTTGGGCAACTGACTTACAATAATATCAGGACACATTTTCATATATGTATATGTGGACCTACCTCATTTTTAAAATGCTGCGTAGTATGCCATTATTCAGATGTACTCTAATATATTTTATTGGTCCTATACTGACGGGCATTTTGGATGTTTCTGGATTTTAGCTGTTAAAAGCCTTGGTTTTTTTTGTTTGTTTTGTTTTTAAGATTTTGTTTATTTATTTGGCAGAGAGAGACACAACAAGAGAGGGAACACAAGCAGGGGGGAGTGAGAGAGGGAGAAGCAGGCTTCACGCTGAGCAGAGAGCGGGACGCGGGGCTCAGGGCTTGCTCTCAGGTCCCTGGGATCATGCCCTGAGCCGAAGGCAGACACTTGAGGACTGAGCCACCCAGGCGCCCCTATTAAAAGCCTTATTGCAAGAAAATCCTTTTGCTGTTGTAGGTTAAGTTTCAGGTAGATAATTTAAACAGATTATTGTACTTCAGTATAAGGTGAGTGCCCTTTTTACCAGGAATCGTTTTTATAACTTAAAAGATTTTATGATTTAAAGGCAGTAGCTAAATTTGTTGGTTTTAAGTGCATTTCTTAGAATCTGTGTGTCCTTTTATATTTAGAGACTGAATCAAGAAAATTTTGAGGGCCAGGTTAAATAGTGGTGAATTTTTAAACCTCGTTTCCACTTGGTGGTGTTGACTTTAAGGTTATATTCATTCATTTGATTGGCTTGGCAGGAATAAATAGAGAAGGCCTTCAGGAAGAGATTTGTGAACAGACGTATTTTGTGTACTTTGTCCTGTCGTAAGCACCTTGAATATCCAGTCATAACAAATTCTTTTTCTCTTTTTTAAATGTTTTTTTATTCCGAAATGTATCCCAGGTGCAAAAAAAAAGTGTGTAGGACATACAAACGTGTGTGTGTGTGTGTGTGTGTATTTGTATATATATGATAATGTGTAAATTTTATATATTCCTGTGATATATATATTTAAAGAATATGATTGCTGTGATCATTGTATTTATCATCAGATAAAGAAATATAAAACATATACATCTTCCTCCAGAGGTAGCCTCTATTCTGGTCTGTTAATCTTTCTCTTGCTTTTTAAAATAAGCTTTACACAAATATACACATATACATATATATTTACACGTATACGTGAATGCACACACACAACAGACACACACATACTCATTCTAAACAATATATTTGGTTTCAAATGAATAGTTAAAAATCTCACACAAATAGATAATGAGCATGTTTCAATTTTTATTTAACTGTTATAGAGAGTGCCACGAAAAGCTAATTTTAAGAGAATTTAAGGAATATATGTGGTCCACAGGGAAAGGAATGTCTGAACAGAATTGCCGAGGCAGATGTAATTGGTTAATTACACAGCAACAAAATCATCATGGCTCTGGGATTACTCTTTTCTATCAGGCTAGAAAAATCATAACACCTTATTAATTTCTCCAGTTAAACTCAAACCTTACAGGACTATAAACTATGTCTTTATTAACAGTGGGTTTTTCATTAAATTAATAATTAGTTATTAATTATAGTTACTATAATTAATTAATTATTAATTATTTTCCCCAGAGTGCAGATGAATTCCGAACAGGCTTATTAGAAAATACTAGAGCTTTCTAAATTTGAGATTAAAATTTTGTTTCATAACTGTAAGCCCAAACCTGACCATGTCACTATTAGATGAAGGTTTCCAGGAAAAGAGCAGAACAGAATGGCTTCAGCTTCCCTGTCTGTTTATAGGAGGCCTTTCTGAGGAAGTTAGTGGGTAGTGTTATGAGTGAGTCTTAGGAAGCGGGGTTCACCACAGTGAGGGCTTCTGGAAGGCTCTAGTGTGAATCACACACAGGCACACCTTTTTTTATTTTGCCTCGCAGATACCGCCTTATTTATTTATTTATTTATTTATTTATTTATTTATTAATGAAGTGAAGGTTTGTGGCAGCCCCGCGTGGAGCAAGGCGGTCAGCACCATTTTCCCAACAGCATTTGCTCACTTCATGTCCCTGTGTCACATTTTGGTAATTCTTGTGATATTTCAGCCTCGTTTATTTTTATATTCGTTATAGTGATCTGTATGACTTGCTGAAAACTCAGATGATGCTTCCCATTTTTAGCGATGAAGCAGCTTTAAATTAAATGTACCTTTTCTTAGACATAGTGCTATTGCACACTTAACAGACCACAGTACAGTGTAAACATAGCTTTCATAAGCACTTGGGAAACAAAGAAAATTCATTTGACTCATTTTGCGAGGATATTCACTTTATTGCTGCAGTCTGTAACCGAATCGATAATATCTCCGGGGTCTGCCCATACTGGAAGGACAGCAGGAATGAGAGAGTGAGCTGCTCTGTATTTTCTGCCGTTTGGAGCTCACGTGGCCTGCCTGCAGTTACCAGGCTAGGTCAAAGCAGAACCTTTCTGTGAAGGAAGTGAGTGTCCTCTGCAGATGCAGCTGCAGGGCTTGGAAAGAGAGCAGGAACTGTATCACTGTATGATCAGGATCAAGCCAAGGCCAGCTGAGTACAGATAGGAACCTGGGCCAGTTTTCGGGGCATTCTGTCGTCGGGTTAAAGAGCTGGTATAGCAGCCGGGACACGTCTGTCTCGAGTTACACTCCTTCAATCTGGCCTGGTTATCCTCCTCGTCTAGGGCACAGCTGGATTCTCTTTAGTTCTCGTGTGTTGGATCTTTACTGTATCCTGGATTTTCTCCCTTTTGAGAAATGTTTGTATTATTGAAGTATGACATACAAGGTTCCATTAATTTCCGGTGCACAACACTGTGGTCTGACAATTCTGTACGTTACTCAGGGCTCGCCACAGTAAGTGTAGCTGTCATCTGTCACCATACAATATATTATTGACTTTATTCCCTTTGCTGTACTTGTCATTTCCCAACTTATTTATTTTATAACTGGAAGTTCATATCCTGTATTCTCTTTTATTTATTTATTTATTTATTTAAAGATTTTATTTATTTATTTGACAGAGAGAGAGAGATTACAAGTAGGCGGAGAGGCAGGCAGAGAGAGAGGAGGAAGCAGGCTCCTTGCTGAGCAGGGAGCCTAACTCGGGGCTGGATCCCAGCACCCTGAGATCATAACCTGAGCCGAAGGCAGAGGCTTTAACCCACTGAGCCACCCAGGCGCCCCCTCTTTTATTGATTTATTCTCTCTAGTGGTGCTCAAACTCTCGTAGCTTCTTGATAAGAAGAATTACATTTTTTGGAGACCTTGCCTGTCTGAATATGTTTTGATTCTATACTCATACTTCACGGAAACTTTTTCTGGTAATAGAATTTCAGTTGAAAATAATTTTCCTTCAGAATTTTGAAGTTGTTGCTTGTTGCTCCATTGTTATCACCTTCCAGTTCCAGTATTTTTTTTTCTTTTTTTTTAGAGAGGGCTCGGGGAGGGGCAGAGAGAGAACGTTAAGCAGGCTCCACGCCCAGCATGGAGCCCAACTCCTTGATGATATCACAACCCTGAGATCATGACCCTGAGCCAAATCAAGAGTCAGACACTTAACCGCTTAACCTGGTAACTGACTGGAGCCACCCAGTGCCCCTGGGATCTAACTTTCTGTTCCCCCCAGGTCTTTCCTGGGTCGTTTCTCAGCTCTCCCTACTGCTAGCTTGGGAATTCAGCTTTCTTGGTTGTGCTAACTCAGTCACCGCTGCCCATCTGCTTTCCAGCTTTCAGAATTTCATTGCTGTTGTCTCCTCTTTTGTTCTCCATATCATTTGGAGTTTATGACTTATTAAAAACTCCCTTTATTGTAGTTTTAGTGAAGCTTCAGGAGGGAGCAAAATGAGATGCTCATGTGCAATCTGCTGTCTCCACCTAAAGCAGTAATAGTTTTTCTGGACTGAAGAGTGTAGCAGTGTTGCTGGAACAGAGTGTTTGCTACAAAGCAATCATATGTATGTGAACCTTCTTTTTGGTAGCGAGTGGTTGTGGTATTGAGTGATCACACATGCTGGACACAGCTATTACTATTAATTCTCACTTTCTGGGGGGCACCTGAGTGGCTCAGTCGTTTAAGCGTCTGCCTTTGGCTCAGGTCATGATCCCAGAGTCCTAGAATTGAGCCCTGAGTTGGGCTCCCTGCTCAGTGAGGAGCCTGCTTCTCCATCTCCCTCTGCTACTCCCTCCTTTGCCCTCTCCCTCTGCTACTCCCCCTGCCTGTGCTTATTTGCATGCGCACTCTCTCTCTGTCAAATAACTAAATAGACTTAAAAAAAAAATTCTTACTTTTTGAGAAGGGTGCTGTTATCACCCCGGTTTAGAATGGATACATGAACCCCGCCAGGTAGGTACAGCTGGAAAGAGGCTGGATATGCGAATGGGCCCAAACCAGTGCTTCATTCCAAAGTCTGTACTTTTCGTTTTTCTTAATTAATTAATTAATTAATTAAAAGAAGCTCTGTACCCAGTGTAGGGCTTGAACTCACAACCCTGAGATCAAGAGTCGCCTGCTTTACCAACTGAGTTACTCAAGTGCCCTCAAAGCCTGTCCCTTTCGCTGCCTCTGTGTGGTTAATCCTGGAAGATGGTAATTGGTACTTCAGGGTGTCCACGTCCTTTGAGCCTTTTAGGAATATTCTTACGATAGATCTTTTCTGAACTCATTTTAATGCCTTTGCTTTCCCAGCAGTGCTTTCGAGGAGGGTTCCCTTTCACCTGTGTGGGTTGGGAGCTGTTACCCTAGAGCCAGTTACTCTGAACTGGGGAGGAGGGCATTTACTGAGAAATCCCAGAGGATGTAAAGATGCCTCAGTAGGGCTCTGCTGGAGAGCCTGGGTAAACGTGACCTCAGAGAGTGAGTGGAATATTGCCACGGGGGGAGCAGCTTGGGGATTATGTAGCTATCATCTCACTTTACATGGCAGTTCATGATAGTAAGCCTTCCTGGTTTTTTTTTTTTCCAACTTTTTTAGTACAGAAAATTGTAAACGTATAGAAAAGTTCAACAGTGAATCAACATTTTAACATTTTGCCCTATTTGCTTTAGTTTTTTTCTTTGCTTAACCATGTGATAATATGTTGCTGACATTGACACTTAACCCCTAAATATGTAAGCGTTTGTCTTCTAAAAACAAGATCATTCTCTTACATAACCACAATTCTACCATTATTGCACCCAAGAAAATAATTCTGTAATGTCTTTTCATGTCCGACCTGTATTTACATTTCCCCATGTGGCCCAGACTGCTGTAGAAAAAATTTTTTTGAAGCTAGAATCAGTGAAGGTTTGTGCATTTCCCTTGGTTTGTTAATTGTATGTTTTGACATAGTTGAAATTAATGATTAATGGATTTGACATAGTTGAAATCCTTTGAAGTTTCTCGATCATACTGCTCTTGTAGACTGCTTCACTACAGTCTAGATGGTGATGCTTAGAATCTTAGCAATGGGGGCACCTGGGTGGCTCAGTGGGTTAAGCCTCTGCCTTCGGTTCAGGTCATGATCTCAGGGTCCTAGGATCGAGCCCCGAGTCGGTCTCTCTGCTCAGCGGGGAGCCTGCTTCCTCCTCTCTCTCTGCCTGCTTCTCTGCCTACTGGTGATCTGATCTCTCTCTCTCTGTGTCAAATAAATTAAAAAAAAAAAAAGAATCTTAGCAATGGAAGGGACCCTTGAATGAATTTGGTGTAGTGATTCCTATGGTTTATATGGGAAATTGGTGTTTTGTTTTTGTTTTTTGTTTTTTTTTTAACCTGGGAAGTTTTAAAAAATAGATAACTTGGCATTACTCTTGACTTTATGATCTTTGGGGGAGGAGTGTCCCAATTACCTTTTTTTTTTTTTTAACTCTCCAAGTTACTATGAGGTTAGCATGGCACTGCTCCCCGGACCTGTGTTTGGGAACCATTGATTTAGTCCACCTGTCTTATGGGCCAGTGTCACAACTTAAAGAATGTCAGAGCCAGTACTAGAAGCAGGGCTCCTAGTGTTCTTTTTTTTTTAAGACATTATTTGAATATCATTTGTTTAGCATACACACAAAGTAATTGCTCTGCAACATGATGTACTATTATTAAAGCAAAACAAAGACTCATGAAAGCATTTATGCTAATTCTGCCTAGAGAGGGAAATGTTTGATGGTGTCCTGAAGGTTGAATTGGAAGTTTGCCTTTAGACAATAGATGGAAGGGGCATTCTAAGGGTGTGTGTGTGTGTGTGTTTAATATTATAGGTATATGTTAAATTCATATATCTAGTATAGATATGTATCATATCAGATATTTAGTATATATGACCATATATTATATATCATGTATCTAATATAGTAATACATATCTATATTAGGTATGTGAAATATCTGGATATATTTATTTCTAAGTTAGGTATATAATTTATAAATATAAATATATGAAGTGTAAATATAGCTGTATACAATTTAGCAGCTTGCCCCACAGTAGGTATTCAACAACCATTGGCTGCCTTCCACCTTCTGTTTCTTTGTGGCTTTAGGTATAGTGTCAAGGTGGCTGGATGTGTAGTGTCAAGATAGCAGGAGATAAGAAGGCTGTGTTAAGGAAAGATTTCAAGTACCCTGTACATGTTGGAATTTATCTCAGTAGCTGTTGGAAGTTTGTGAGTGAATGGCACGATCCAATCTGAGTTTTAGAAAATTCTGGCAGAATATTGGACTTGGGAAGGCAAGGAAGATGATTTTAAGAAATAATATGTTGGAATATACTGTCACAGCATATCTTATTTCCCTCACCCAAATGATGTTTTTAATTACCAGCTTTTACAGATTATCAGTTTCACTTCTTTTTTTTTTTTCAAGTTTTTATTTATTTGACAGGGAGAGAAAGAGAGTGAGCTACAGAGGGCACAAGCAGGGGGAGTGGCGGGCAGAGGGAGAAACCGACTCTCCCGCTGAGCAGAGGGCCCTAAGCAGGGCCTAATCCCAGGGCCCTGGCCTCATGATGTGAGCTGAAGGCAGACGCTCAACTGACTGAGCCACCCAGATGATCCAGATTATCAGTTTCAGTAAACCTAGGTATAAAGTTGACTCTCTCATTTTGTGACAGGATAATGAGACATGTATGCATTTCACATTTTGAAAGCTGTAATAGAGTCAGTCATTCAGCAAGTATTTGAGTGCCTAGCCTAGTGTGCGTCGGGCACTGTGCTAGGCTCTCGGATCGCCACAGTGAGTGAAAATGGACGTAGACTATCCTTCATGGAGCTTACCCTCTACAAGGGAGGTGAATATTAATCAAGTAATGATAATAATGCCATACTAGGGGGCTTAGGAAGTCATGAAAGTCAGTATCATCTCTCACTTGGATATTTCAGCAGCCTGTGAACTGGTCTCTCTCTTTCCACTCTTAGCCCTTACAGTGTGTTCTCCTACAGAAGCTAAGGGATCCTTTTAAGTGTACGTCACTCTGCACGGCACTCTCTTATAGCTCTCTGTTTCAGTCAGTGAAAACCAGAGATCTGACAGTGGCCCCCGAGGCTCCGTAAGTATCCTTCCTTGCCTCTGTTACCTCTCTGATCTTGTTTCTCCTGCTTCCTACTTCCTCTCTCACTCACTCTGCCTCAGCCACACTGGGTAATACCCAGACTCTGCCTTCGGGCCTTTGCCCTGCTGCTGCTCTCTCCGACCGATATCCAGAGGGCCAGCTCTCTCCCTAACTTCAAGTCTTCGCTCAGCTGGTACCTTCTCAGTGGAGCCTCCCTTGCCCACCAGTTTGACATTTCAGCTGGCCCCACTGTCGCCTGTGCTCCCAGTGTTCCTCACTCTGCTCGTTTTTTCCCCCCCACGACACTGATTACTTTCTAACATGGTATATAATTTACTTTAAAAAAATTATGTTTATTGTCCCCTCTCCCCATCAAGCTCCACATAGCCAGTGCTTTTTATCTGTTCATTGAAGTGTATTATGTGTCCAGTACCTGTATGTAGTAGACATTGTAAGTAAACATTTAATGAGGAAGGGAAAGCTGGTATTTGAAAAAGTGATAACTAAGCTGTCCACTGTAGTGTGAGTAGGGGTTAATGAGGTGAGCTGGGAATGGAGAGGAATCAGACAGAGCTGTGCAGGTTCTAGATGAGGTGATTGAGCAAGTAGGAGGTGCTAAAGAGAAACCAGGATGACTGGAGGAAAGAGACAGGGCATTGTAAGAGGAAGCTGGGGCCAGTAAGGACCGCGCCATACTCCAGACTTTTGTTTTTATCTTAACATAAGTGGGAGGGAAATTAAAAGTTTTAAGCAGGAGGGAAATGCCAAAATTGTGCCTTTTTAAAAATTTTTAAAGTCATTCCAGCTGCAGTGTGGAGGACATACTCATGGAGGCAGGAGTGGATGTGGCTGCATCAGTTGGGAGGCAGTGGTGGAGGTGGAGTGACGTTCGGAGGCATGCCCGGGATGGATTGGGTGTGAGAAGGAAGAAAGAAAAAGCAGGGAAGACACCTGGGTTTCTGGCTCGTAAAGCTGGATGAATGATGATTCATTCATTGTAGCGAATCCCAGAAGGAGATCAGGTTTGGAGGAGGAGATCATGAACTCGGGTCCCGGTATGTTGATTTTTGAGGTGACTTTGAGACAGCCAGGGGATGTCTTGAGGGGTTGGATGTATGGATCTGGGATTGGCTATTTAAGTCTGCGAGTCAGCTGCATAGAGAAGTAGCAGAGGGGAAGCCTTGCCAAATAACCCACATTTTGAATAAAGGTTGTTAACAAGGATATTACTGGGGGAGATTATATAGTTTATAAAACTGAAGTCTCTTGAAAAATCTATGCTCCCTGTCCTTTACTTTGGTTTTAGATTCAAGTCTTTTACCAAAGTTGGTGGTACTTACTACATTTTATTCTTGTTATTTGTGATTTACAGGTCAGAAGGCAAATAAGCCTTCCCTGAGATAAAGTATGTAAAACGTCTTTTCCAGAAGTACTTAGAGCTCTGAATAATTCATGCTGTTGGATTTTAAGGCCTATAAAATATTCACACTGTGAGTGTCTAGAAACCGGGTTTATAGCAAACCAAGAGAAAAGCTTTTCTTCAGACTCCTTTGGCAAGATTTGAATCAGCAGCAATCACCACAATCATTGTAGACCTCATCGGACGGCTTTCTTCTATCTCCAGATGATCGCAGGGTTCCACTCAATTCAGTCTGTTCCTCTTCCATCTTGTTCTTCTTGGTCTCCTCCCCACAGGCAGTGGAACAATAACTTTCTCTTTATGAAATCCGAAATGGGGAAATACTGTGAAACTCTCTGATGATGGGCAGCAGTAGAGTGTTGTAATGGTCATAAGCACAGACTTTTGGAATAGTTCTGAATGAACTTGAGTGGCAATCCTGACTTTCCTCCTTGCTAACTGTGTTAACCATTCTCTAAACCTTTTCAGTAATAGGAAATAATATTAGGGACTGCCTTAGAGCATTTGTGAGAATTGAAGGGACTGGTCCCATGAATAGGGTTTTTCCGAGCCTGGAATGGAGTGGTCTGTCAAGAGCCTAGCACCTGTACGCACCCTGAAACTAGTAGCTAGTAGGGCTAGTAAGAGTGGGGAAGACAAAGGTTTTATTTTTGTTTCGTGTAAGTCAACTTGTTCTGCTCTGGCTATGTAGATCTAGGATCGTGAATGATATTTGTATTTTGTTAATCTGATTCTTGGTAATGGATTTTTTAATGATATAAATTATAATTTAACGTAGCAGAATGTTAATTGATTTCCCTGCTACTTTATAAATCTGATGATGAGGGCTATTTTATTCATCTTTATTTTCCCCACCATGCCTTGCTCGTAGGAGGTATTCTGTAAATATTCAGTACATGCTCTAGAGGAGTTTTGTGCTGATTAGATGCCATCATATCCACAGGTCTGCCATAGTGCCTGCATACAGTAATTCAAGGAAGAAGGGACGGGAGTCAGGGATGAACACTGAATCAGTCCTCAGTCCTCCACATCTCCCGGAGATACCTTAACTGACGTGTGACTTCAGTTACCATTAATTACTGGGAGCCTCTAATCTGTATTTCTGTCTTAAACCACTCTTTCAGTGGTTTCTGTACATCTGTCTTAGGTAATTTCTACCTGAATGTCCTTCAGTCCTTTCAAATACATTATGCTCAGATTCTCCCTTTCCTGTTTTGGCTAATGGTGTCTCGCCATCCACCAGGGATCAAGCCATTGTCATTCTTAGCTTCTCCCTACCTATTGATAATGCTGCTTTAGTAGTCCTCAAATAAAAACCCTTTCTTTGGGCACCTGGGTGGCTCAGTCCGTTGGGTGTCTGCCTTCGGCTTAGGTCATGATCCTAGAGTCCTGGGATCGAGTCCCACATTGGGCTCCTTGCTCAGCAGGGAGTCTCTACTTCTCCCTCTGTCCTTCACCCCACTTGTGCTCTCTCTCAAATATATAAATAAAATCTTAAAAAACAAAACAAAACAAAACCCTTTATTTGGCTTGTACCGGTGTGGCTTCCGTGTATATCCTTATTCTCCCCCATCTAGGATGAGGGCAGTTGGGGGCCCTGGGTGGCTCAGCTGGTTAAGCAACTGCCTTCAGCTCAGGTCATGATCTCCGGGTCCTGGGATCGAATCCCACGTTGGGCTTCCCTGTTCAGTGGGGAGCCTGCTTCTCCCTCTTCCACTCTCCCTGCTTGTGCGTGCTCTCTTTCTCTCTCTGTCAAATAAGTAAATAAAATCTTTTAAAAAAAAGATTTATTTATTTGACAGAGAGAGAGATTACAAGGAGGCAGAGAGGCAGGCAGAGAGAGGAGGAGGCAGGCTCCCTGCTGAGCAGAGAGCCCGATGCGGGGCTCGATCCCAGGACCCTGAGATCATGACCTGAGCCAAAGGCAGAGGCTTTAACCCACTGAGCCACCCAGGCGCCCCAGTAAATAAAATCTTAAAAAAAAAAAAAAAAAGAATGAGGGTAGGTGCCTAACATTTCTCTTCAGTCCCTCCTCCACACCGTTGCTGCCAGTATTATCTTCCTAAATCACAGAGATGATTGATCTTGTCACTTCCCTGCTTACAAGCCCTGAATTCTGTTCCTTCTTTTTCATCTGCCAAACTGTTTTTCGTGCTTCAAAACCCAGCTAAGTTTGCTCTTCCTCTGTCAGACTTTCCTCAGCTCTTCCTGTCAAGTACTGTCCTTTAACACTTTATTTCAAATTTTGTTGTAGTACTTTTACGCTGCAGCTCATAATGTGTGTGTATTACAGCCTATATTGTAATGCAATTATTTGTTCTTCTGACAGTGTTCCTAACTAGACTTCTCTACGTTGATTGCCTTAATCATTTTTATATACTTAGTGCCTAACACTAGTAGCATTTAACAGCTACTGGAGAGATGGCAGAACAGACAGATGGTAGTGTAGAAATTGGATTAATGGGAACATTTCTGAATTAGGTGTTGTTTGGGACTTCGATGCATACGGAAATTTCTCAGACCGTGTTTGTATGATGAAGTGTATAGTTGTTTTCTCCTCTTGCTTTTGCAGTTGTCCTTGGCTTTCCTAAACTGAGTTTTTGGAAATAAAATTTTGATAGTTGAATCACTTAAAATGCCCTCTGAAAAGGATTCCTATTGCCTTTTATAAAGAAATTGCCTCTCTTAGTAATAAGAATAATTGCTGTCTAATATATTATAAGATGTGTGGGTCAGAGCAGTAATTCATTAGTTAGTTCACTAATTTTGTTTTTGGTTTTTTTTTTTTCACTTGGTACCAGAGTCAGTTTTGTGGGAGAACCTACCAATAATTTCCTTGACCACAAAAAAGTCTTAAGTTTATTAAAAGCAGTTACAAACATATTACATTATATAAAGAGGTTTTTCAACCGGCAAGAAGAATCAGCGCTTCATTGTGTTAATTATAATAACTTTTGAAATTTTTGTATTTTGCAGCTAAGAGCTGCGAACTTTGAAATTAGACTAAAAGCAAAACAAACATGTGATCCTATCACCTATATATATAATAATATGAAACTATTGGTGTTTGTTCTTCTGGTATTTTAACTTATGTATGTGTTTTTATATGTATATTGGTAGTTCTTTTTTCGAAAAAGGAAATAATGCTATACATACAGTTTTAATAACCTACTTTTTTCACTTAGTATTAACCATTACCATTTACTCGTGTCATTAAATATTTTTCAAAAATAGATTTTTAACGTTTGCATTAAGTAAACTATTTAGGTTTTATTTAAGCAGTCTTTGCCTTCATTGAGTCTCCAAAGGCTTGTTATCTTATATTTTAAGTATTGTGTACTTGTCCACTTTAAGCCAGGGAGCCAGTGTTAGGAGTATTGCCAGTTTATGTTAAATCAACACTGTGTCATGATAAAATATGCTTATCTTTTAGTGCATATCAACAATAGAACTCACATGAAAATCATTCTTCCTAGTTGAGAGGGTTCATTCTTAATAGTCTAGCCTTTTCCCCTCACTTTCCTCTTCTACATGTTTACCATAGTGACTGGGCTCTTGGTAGCCTTGGTTCCTTTTCTCCTTAAAGCTCTTCGTCTGGTTTCCTGTAATGACTCTTTGAAACCCAAATCCTTCATAAGGTCAGGGTTAATTTGCAGTGTGATCTGGCCTTAACTGTCGCTCTCCAAACTTAGTCTAAGCCAACCCTCCACTAACTTACTGTGTTCTGAATCTCTTTGGTACCAGCTAATTCTTCCTTGTTGGTACCAGAGGCACCTGGTGGCTTTGTGGATAATTTTCCCTCTCCCTCCTCTATCTCTTTTGTTTCTTCTTAATCTAATTAACTGTACTTAGCTTTTAAATTTTAGTATGTTTTGGGTGCCTGGGTGGCTCAGTTGGTTAAGCGACTGCCTTTGGCTCAGATCATGATCCTGGATCATGATCCACAGGGAGTCTGCTTCTCCCTCTGACCTTCTCCTCTCTTATGCTCTCTCTCTCTCTCAAATAAATAAATAAAATCTTAAAAAAAATTTAGTATGTTTTAAGATTTTAACAAATGTTACCTCTTCATAGAGGCTTTCCCTGATCACCCTTTCTAAAATAGGTCTCCCCTTTATTCCCTATTAGGATCCTGCATGTTTCCTCCATAGTAATTATTTGTATTCCTTCAATGTTTCTCTGCCTCACTTCATCCCTGACCCTGCGGTTTCAGCCCCAGAATGGAGGAGAACATGACATTTCAGAAATCATTGTATGCACATAGCTATACATTTTTTGCTTTGAGAACTATTTATAATTAGGTTAATGTATGGGAAATGAATGTTATAATTGGAAATAAGACTTAATTTCAGACATTGTCTTAAATTCATGGTGACCTTCTCTACTAACCAGTTAATATTAAATCTTTAATGATATAAAACGTGCGAGACTTTGGTGTCGCTAAAGCATATCTGAATGATAAACTTCTAAAAACATTTTGTGGGTAAAATTTACATACTGTAAAATACACAGGTCTTAAGTGTACACTTCAGTGACTTTTGATAAATGTATGTACTTGTATAACCATTATCCCAATTAAGATATAGAACATTTCCATCACCGCCCTCCTCCCCCAAAAGTTCCCTTGTAGTCAGTCCTTACCCCCTGTAGGCAAGCACTGTTCTGATTTCTGGAGCTGTCAACTCACTTTGCCTCTTCTTAAGTAAGCTGCATTTAAATGGAATTATACAGTATATACTCTCTTGTGTCTGCCTTCTTTCACTTAAATCACCTTTGAGGGTTTACTTTTTTTTTTTTTTCTGTGGTTGTAGGTATCAGTTTATCCTTTTTTGTTGTGGAACAGTATTCCATTGTATGAATCGATCATACCTTGTTTTTTGTTTTTTTAAAGATTTTATTTATTTATTGGAGAGAGAGCAAGAGAGAGCACAGGCAGGGTTGGGGGTGGAGCAGAGGGAGAGGGCGAAGCAGACTCCCCACTGAGCTCGATCTCAGGGCCCCAGGATCGTGACCTGAGCTGAAGGCAAATGCCTAAGCAACTGAGCCACCCAGGTGCTCCCTCGATCATAACTTGTTTATCCATTCATCTATTGGTGAACATTTAGGTTGTTTCATTTTGGGGCTATTATGAATAAAACTGCTAAAAACTTTCTTCTCTAAGTCTTTTTTATGTGTGGATATGTGTTTTACTTCCCTTGGCAAATACCTAGGAATGGAATTGCTGGGTTATAGGGAGGTTTATTATTTTTAACTTTATAAGAAACAGCTGCCAGAAATATGTAAGATTTCCACTTACTCTACAACCTCACCCCCATTTAGAGTTGTTGGTTGAGTTGCTGTTCTAGTGGATGTGAGATGTTATTTAATTAATTTGCACTTCTCTGATTACTGACAATGTTGAATACCTTTGTATGTGCTTCTTGGTCATTAATCATCTTTTTAAGTCTTTTCCCCATTTCAAATTTGCTTAAGTCTTTTGCACTTTTTATTGCCTATATTTTATCTTATTACTAATGTTTAGTTCTTTTTTTTTTTTTAAAGATTTTATTTATTTGAACAAGAGAGAATGAGAGAGAGCTCAAGAGGCATAGGGTCAGAGGGAAAAGCAGACTCCCTGCCGAGCAGGGAGCTGGATGCGGAACTCGATCCTGGGACTCCAGGATCATGACCTAAGCCAAAGGCTGTCGCTTAACCGACTGAGCCACCCAGGCGCCCCTATTTAGTTCTTTCTATAATATAGATCCAAGTCCTTTGTCAGATATTTGTTTTGCAAATATCGTCTCCCAGCCTGTGTTTCCAGTGTTTGGACCTTCTATGAAGAATGTATTAATTGTACTTATTTTTCAAAATAATTGGACACATTACTTTAAATTTAGAGGTATTTCACCTGAATTCATATTTAAGCATATTATTTAAAAATATAACTAACATTCTGTTTAGAAATAAATTTATCTTTGTGGGCATGTTATACAGTGTTACAATTTTTGCTTTACATTGTTATCTTTTAAGTAAAAGAAGAAAAGGTGGTCTTTTATGTTTACCCACATACTGATCATTTCTGGTTTTCTTCATTTCTCCCTGCAGATCTTAGATTCATCTGGTGTCATTTCCCTTCAGCCTGAAGAATTTCCTTTAGCATTATTTTTAGTGCGGATCTCGTGATGAATTTTCTCAGATTTCGTTATCTGAAAATATTTTTATTTTATCCTCATTTTTATAAAAAAGCTTTGTTGAGATATACATATGATAACATTCACCAATTTTAAGTATACAATTCAATGATTTTTTAGTTTATTTACAGAGTTGTGCATTCATCACCACAATCTTACTTTATTTTTTTAAGTTTTTATTTATATTCATTAGTTTTTATTTTCATAAGTATTTATATTCATGTTAACATACCATGTATTATTAGTTTCAGGTGTACAATTTAGTGATTCAGCACTTCCATACAATATCCAGTGCTCATTATGACAAATGCCCTTTTAATCCCCATCACTTATTTCACCCTTCCCCCCACCCACCTCCCCTCTGGTGACCATCAGTTTGTTCTCTGTAGTTAAGAGTCTATTTCTTGGTCTGTCTCTCTCTTCCCTTCCCCTGTGATGGTCTGACCACAGTCTAATTTTAGAACCTTGTATCCATTAGCAATGACTCCCTATTCCACTCTACCCCACTGTCACTAGGCAACCACAAATTTACTTTCTGTCTCTAGATTTGCCTCATCTGGACATTTCATATAAATGGAATCATACAAGATGTGGTCTCATGTCTTTCACTTAGCATAATTGTTTTGAGATTCCTCCGTGTTGTCGAATATATCAGTACTTCATTCCCTTTTATCACTGAATTTGTATTCCATTATATGATATGCCACATCGTATGTGTCCGTTCATCAGTCGATGTATGTTGGATTGCTATACTTCTTGGCTGTCATGACTGATGCTGCTATGAAGATTTGTGTTCACATTTTTGTGTACATGTATCTTTTTATTTCTCTTGGGTAAATCGATAGTAGAATGGCTGGCATGCTCCCTTTTAAAAAATATTTTATTTATTTTGAGAGAGAGAGAATGCACGAGGCGGAGGGGGTGGGAGGAGCAGAGGGAAAGAGAGAATCTTAAGCAGGCTCCATGCTCAGCTTGGAGCCCAACTCAGGGCTTGATCTCATGACCCTGAGTGAAGTCAAGAGTCGGATGTTTAGCTGACTGAGCCACCTAGGTGCCCCTATCGTGCTCTCTTCTGCAGAATATTTTCACTGGATACTGGGGTTGATTACTTAAAAAAAAAAAAACCAAAAAACACTTAAATTCTTTTCACTGTCCTAGCCTCTGCTGAGAAGTCAGTCATTATGATAAGTTAATATTTTTCCCCCTGAAACTACTTCAGGTGTTTCTTTCATTTCTGATTTTCAGCAATTTGATTATGATGTTTTCTCTGTTTAACCCCTTTGGAGTTTGCTGAGCTTCCTGGATTTATAAATTAATATTTATCACCAAACTTGGGAAAGTATCAACCATTATTTCTTCAAATATTTTTTTCCTCATTCTGTCTTTTTTCTGGGAACCAGTTAAACATATATTGGATCAGTTGCTAGTGATCCTTAGTTCACTGAGGCTCTGTTCATTTTTTTTTTCTCAGAAAAAAATATCCCTGGGGCACCTGGGTGGCTCAGTTGGCTGAGCATTTGCCTTTGGCTCACGTCATGATCCCTGGGTCCTGGGATCGAGCCCCCCATCAGGCTCCTTGCTCAGCGGGAGTCTGCCTCTCTCTCTCCCTCTGCCTGCCACTCCCCCTGCTGTGCTCTCTCTCTGTCTCTCTCAAATAAATAAATAAATAAAACCTAAAAAAAAGAAAGAAAGAAAGAAAGAAATCCCTTTCTTTAGACTGGATAATTTCTTTTGATCTTTCTTCAAGATGACTGCCCTTTTCTTCTGCTGTCTCTAATCTCCTCTTAAGCCCATTTAGTTAATTTAAAATTTCAAAGATTATAATTTTCAGTTCTAAAATTTGTATTAAAAATTATTCACTGAGATTCTCCATAAGTTTAGTTATTTGGACCATGTTCCTTTAAGTCTTTGAATGTGTTTATGTTGGTAGCTTTAAAGTCCTTGTCTGCTAATTTCGACATCTGAGTCATTTGGGGGTCTATCTCTATTGACTTCTTTTTCTTTACTCCTTGAAAATAGATCACATTGTTCCTGCTTCTGTGAATATCTAATAATTTTTTACTACATGTTAGACATAGTGGATGATACATATAGACACTCTCAACTCCGCTTAGTTCTTTTATCCTTCCTATTTTTTTTTTTTTCTGCTGAGTTTCTTGCAGTTTCCTCCATGAGTGTTCTGTTTGGGGGTTAGTCAGGTATTTAAAGAGAGTTTATATTAAAGTGTTTGGGGCTCCTTCCTGTAACTCACCCCTTTCCAAGATTTCCTCTCTCAGTTCCCAATTGCTCTAAAATCCTGAACTCCATCCTCTTGTATGTCAACCCAAAAAGACTATGGCATTTTTGTTCAAGTTTTAGCCACGATGTACCACAGAGACTCAACTGGGCTGGGAGTGGGAGGCTAGGGTTTTCTTCAGGGGGAAAGGCTGTATAAAAGTGGATCTTATTCATTGTGTTTTCTTTCAAGGATAAATTCCATCCAGTTTCTGCCTGCTTTTCAGCACTCTTCAGTGCTTTCAAATAGTTCCCCCCCTCCTTTTTGGAATTTAAGGTGCTCCCGGATCACCTCAGCTGAATGTGCTTTTGTTGGAAATTCCTACAACATGTTGTACCCTCATAGTTCTTTATACACATGATTTTTCTCCTTCTGGTTATCGATTGCTGCATTCCTGATAACTCCAAAACTTAGTAGTTTAAAACAGCCATTTTATTATGCTTATGGTTTACTGTGGGTCAGGAATTGGTAAAGGGCGCAGCCGGGATGGTGTCTCTGCTCCACATATCTGGGGCTTCACTGGGTAAAGCCAGAAGTCTGGACACAGATGGGGTGCGGTAGCTGGAACAGCAGTCACCTACAAATGGATACTCACACCTCTGGCAGGGGAGGCCAGCTGTTGGCTGGGAACTGTGGGCCAGAACACCTGTACCTGGTCTCCTCACAGCATTGTGACCTTGGATTTTTAAATGGCAACTCAGAACTCTGGTACCCGTGTTCCAGAGAACCAGCTACAAGCTACACTGACTTTCACCATCCAGTCCTAGAAGTTGTATGGCTAAAGTTACATGGCATCCCTTCCTCTACTCTATTGCTCAGCCAGTTTTTACTGTTGGCCTGAATTCAAGGGGAGGGAGAAAGATTGATTTCTCAGTGAAGTGGAAGTGTTAGAGAATTTGCAGGCGTGTTTTAAAACCAGCAGGCTCATTTACTAAATAGCAAGCTCCCCCTTGTGTCCCAACACAGTCCTATGTACATGTCAAGAGGTATTCATCGAAGTATTTAATTTTTCTTCTTCACTCTAGGTTTGGACCGAAGGCAGACTTCTATTTAAAATAAGAAAGGAAAAGATATTTCACTTCTTAAAAACATTTCCTCAGAGTGATTATTTTTTGTCTTTTTAGTTGTAGAATACAGAGTTTAATGAAAAATCCATGCATACGGGGTGAAAATGGCAGGCTTCCTCGATAATTTCCGTTGGCCAGAATGCGAATGTATTGACTGGAGTGAGAGGAGAAACGCTGTGGCTTCTGTGGTGGCAGGCATACTGGTAAGTGAAAAAGCTAGGTTGGTGACATTGCTGTCTCATACTTTGCCCTGAAAATTAACGTCAATTCCTTTGGACCATGAATACCCTTTCAGAACTGTTTATTTCACTGTTACTTTGTATGAATAATTAGAGTTCTAGATATGGCTGAACGCAACATGGTAGGCCCTGGGTTCGTTTGACTTTGTAAATTTGTTAAGCTTAATATCTTTTCTTCAGCTCAAGTGATAATACAATTATCATAAGCAGTAGCATCTTTAAGTTAATGACACAACATGTTTATGTCCCGTAAGCTCATCAGAGGCTCAGAATTTGATAACCAATAGTGTTGGGACTCTGCGAGATTCAGGATGTGTAGACAGCAGTACGGACCCGAGGCTGTGTTAGAACTGCAGCCCGGCGGTGCTCTAGGGAAGGGACGCCAGCCCCCCTGGCCCCAGCGGCAGCTCTGAGGGGAGTAAGACGAAGAAGTCTGTGGAGGAAACTCTTGCCTCATCTTCTTCCTAACATTTTTTTTTCTTTTTCAACTTTTTACCATAAAACATGTCGAGCATGTACAGTCAATAAAAAGAGAATGGTGTAGGGGGCCCTGCTCACCCCACGTTCCTACAGCCCAGCTTCAGAACAAATGACGACCAGTCTTGCTTTGGCAGGCCATCATCCGCTCCCTGCCCTCACTGCATTTCTGAGGCAGATTCCAGGATCGATTACATTTAGAAAATGTATCTCTTTTCAGTATACAGTTCTGTATCTGAGGTCCAGTAAGAAAAAAAACCCAAAAAATCCCAGAGCAGGAATTAAAGATAATTGTGAAGCTTCTATTTTTTTTTTTTGCTCTTTGTGGTCATCTCACCTGCACTTAATTTGTCCATGAAATTCTTTAGCAGCTTCTCTGTCTTTGCAGTTTAGTTTACATAGAAACGTGCCTTTTTACAAACTCCTGTTCAGTCAGTTACACGGTATTTAATCAAACTGCATAATCGATTAAAACTATGGCAGGTTTAAATCATTTTGGAGACGTGACAGCTGACCCTTGGTAAGCATGCAGCTCATTTGTGGACACAGAAGAGCTTGGGCATATTAAAAAGGAATGTTCTCTAGAGAGAATGAAACACATCAGGTAATAGGGAGCTGGTTAGCTGGACGTTAGTTAAGAGAGCTTCAGGGGCGCCTGGGCGGCTCAGTCGGTTAAGCATCCGACTCTTGATTTTGGCTCAGGTCATGATCTCAGGTTCCTTTTTTTTTTTTTTTTTAAAGATTTTATTTATTTGACAGAGAGAGGGAAATCACACATAAGCAGAGAGGCAGGCAGAGAGAGAGAGGGAAGCAGGCTCCCCGCTGAGCGGAGAGCCCGATGCAGGCCTCGATCCCAGGACCCTGAGATCATGACCTGAGCTGAAGGCAGAGGCTTTAACCGTCTGAGCCACCCAGGCGCCCCATGAGCTCAGGTTCTTGAGATCAGGCCCTGTGTTGGGCTCTGTGCTCATCTGGGAGTCTGCTTGAGAGTCTCTTTCCCTCTGCCTCTCCCCCTGCTCTTGTGCATGTGCCCCCTCTCTCTCTCTTTCTCAAATAAATAAAACCTTTTTAAAAAGAGAGAACTTCAGTCCCTGTAATTATGGTGGGCTAAAGAAGTAGATAATTCATTCTAGATAACAAATCTTTTATCTTGCATTGAGAGCAGCACTTCAGAATCTTACACAGATTTGATTAGGTAAGTTCACCTCAAATGCTATCAAGAGTAGGTAAACCAGAGATTCTTATTTTTTATATTTCCACATCCAGGATTAAAACTAGAAATACATTATGTTTCATTTTTATGGTCTGTAGAAATACAGGAATATTGAAGAGCTAGTAACTTCACGCTGAGCCAAGTGTTAGTGTGATTTTAATAACTTGGGCTTTTGCGCAAGTTTTTTACAGGTTGGTGGATAATGATCGACGCTGCTGTGGTATACCCTAAGCCAGAGCAGCTCAACCATGCCTTTCACACGTGTGGCGTGTTCTCCACATTGGCTTTCTTCATGTAAGTATGAAGGTGATTTTTAATTCAAGGTCATTTTCCAAAAGACATGTTTGCCTTTTGTTTAATGCTATCTGGAATAACCTTTTAATTTAATTGGTAGATTCTTTAACGTGATAAATATATATATATATATTTCCCCATTTTATTAAGATTTCTTTTTGTCAAGAATGAGTATTGAATTTAGTCACATATCTTTTTACCATCTGTAAAAGATGATCACGTGATTTTTCTTCTTACACTATTGTTAAACTGGTCAGCCACTGTATTTTATCTGTCCCAAGATTATTTTTTATATTTGAATATCTCTGAATATTAGGGTGCTTCTTTTTTTTTTTAAGATTTTATTTATTTGACAGCACAAGCAGGGGGAGCGGCAGAAGGAGAGGGAGAAGCAGGCACCCCACTGAGCAGGTAGCCCGACACCCAGGCACTCCACAATTGATATTTCTTTCTTTCTGGGTAAAGAAAAAAATTCATGCATCTTAAAAAATCAGTGGCATCTTAGATTTAATGAAATATTTTACATTTCTAGATTTCTTTTTAGTAGTGAATCATTCCTTGAGTATTGTAATACATGGAAATTTTAGCATGGAGTATAACTTTTATTTTTAATGTGTTGTTTGACTCTTTGCCAGTAGCTGGGGGAAGGGCAGGTTAGCCTCTAACGAGACTGGTCTATGAGTTTTCTTTTTTATTAAATCATTTTTGGGTTTATCTGTTAAATCTTATTTCATAAAAGAGTTTGGAAATTTTCTGTGGATATCTTTTATTAATTTTAAAGACTATGTTAAAACATTAAAATTATGTAATTTCCTTATACTGTTAAGAGTTATAAAAGTTAAATTGTGCAGGTGCCTGGGTGGCTCAGTCTGTTAAGTGTCTGACTCTTGATTTTTGGCTCAGGTCGTGATCTCAAGGTTGTGAAATTGAGCACCCTGTTGGAGCCCGTTGTGGAGCCTGCTTAAGATTCTCTCTCCTTCCCCCCTCCCTCCCCATTGTGCTCATGCACTCTCTCTCTCTCAAAATAAATAAATGAAATATTTCAAAAAAAGTTAAATTATTGAGGATGGAACTACTTACATCCATTCAGGATGCTGAGAAGAGGCTACATTTCTACTATAAATTCATCTTGCTCTCACAAAAATGGCAAGAGAGGCTGAGTAATGTGGGCCTATTTATTATATCGAGATCAAATGTGTGACTTTGAGAAATGGATCAGAGAAAACCACTTGACTTTTAACACAGAGAGGAACTTAACTCTTGATTGTAGTGAGAACCTTAAAATACGATGGCTCACACTGAGTCACTCGTGTATAAATATAAAAGAGGCAAAGAAATCAGAAAATTGGCCCCTCTTTCGCAATCTTTGGGGACAAGCGAATACTACTTTCTTAAAATTAAGGATGTTTCCTGGGTGTAGTTCGGGTAGAGTCCTGCAGCATTTCTGTCCAGTAGGATACCTGTTAAATTAAAAGATACGGTCAGTTGTTCAGATACTGACTCTCACTAGGAAATGTTTCTCTTTAAATGATATGTAAATATCTGCGACTGGTTTAGCAGCACACGAGCTTATGAGATGCTTTTGTGTTGTTCCAGGATAAATGCAGTGTCCAACGCTCAGGTGCGGGGGGACAGCTATGAGAGCGGCTGTTTGGGAAGAACAGGTAAAGGCACTTCGAATTTTAATGTGCGCCGGCCAGGGGGGATTCGTCAGCAGGAGCAAAAAGTCTCTTTATATAGGACTAGTTAGGGTTAGACAGAATTTTTTTTTTATTAACTTGAAGAAGTGTTTGGTGTTACTTAAGTCCTTAACGAAGTTCAAGTCACCCCCGAAAGTACTATTTTAGTCATGTTTTACTGCTCATAAGTAAAATGTTATTATTTAAAATCAATGGCTCTTGGATTCCAGGTTACTCCTCCTGCAAAGCTAATGATGGTTTTAGGATTTAATCAGTTACTCAGTTTAGTCGTGGAATTACTTAGTAGCTCCCCCGGTTTAGTTTGCCAGGGTATTGGTTTTTCTAGCCAGCAGAAAGGTGATTCTCCTTTCTTCTCTTCCCAAGTGTGGCTTACCCCCCGTTAGTTGTTGGTTCATTTTTTAAAACTTCATTCAGTTCATTGTTATAGCAGGTGTGTGCAAATATGTGACTGTCTTTGATATGCATACCAGGTATTAGGTTAACAGTGTTTCCGGTGTTCTGCATTCTTAAGACAGCTGCAGAAATGAGCAAAATGATAAAGCCTGTTCTTTATGCAGGTGCTCGAATTTGGCTCTTCATTGGTTTCATGTTGATGTTTGGGTCACTTATTGCTTCCATGTGGATTCTTTTTGGTGCATATGTTACCCAAAGTAAGTAATTTTTCCTTCTTTATTTCACGGAGACTCAGATATGCCTTTTACATTTAACTTAGAGACTCAGATATGTCTTTCACATTTAGCGTATTCTGTCAACTCCACCTGGAGTAAAATTTAGGGTAACTATTCACTTAGCTTGAAAGTACGTAAGTTGTTTAATAAAACTTCTCAGTGGGGTCCTTGAGTACAGTGGGATAGCCCTGTCATGGAATCTAAGCCACCGACAAGACAAGGTAACTCTCGGCCATCTCTAGAGTGTCTGATTTCCTTCCTTACCCTGGACAGCCAGGCTTTATGCTAGAGGTCCATTTACTGAGGGTTGTAAGTGGTGAAGTGGGAAACCTGTACAGATCTCCGTCCCTTATATGTAATTCTAAAATCCACCAACTGCTGAAAGTCAAATTTTTCATAATCAGCTTGGCAGCAAAACCTGACCTAAGTTGACAAGGAGCTCCTTGTGGTCTTTATTCCACTGAGTAAGTATTCACATGTTTTCTTGCTGGAATGTGGTTGTATTTGATTGTGGTCGCTGGTCCAAACAGAGCTGGGGTGCTCTATAATATTTATGCCCTATGTTGACCATTCTTAAATGTGAACATTTTTGAATTCCAAAACATATCTTGTTTCAAGGATTTCCGCTCAGGGATGTGAACCCCGATATCTTTCCACTGATGCCTCCTCTCTCCAACTTAGCCTGGAATTTTTCAGGGATAGGTGCAGGGGAGGTCTTTAGGAGTAAGACTGAGTATGTGTGTGTAGGCTTCATGCAGAAACTTGATGCTCATGCCACTCAGTGGTGTGAGCTTCCAGTTCATGGTTCCGAGTGGCTGCTCCAGGCACCATAGCTTTCCTCCAGGGCGGGGTTGAAAGGCAGGACCCAGGCCCAGAAGAACCCATTTCTCTCCCTTCACGCCAAAGACAGGGGTCTGTTTCAGATAACACGTAACACCACTTACTCATCTTCTGACCCCTCTACCCCCGGAATCTCTTTGTCACTCTGTTTAACTGTCACCTCTCCTTGTCCTTACCCAGAGCTGACCTTTTAATACTCTTGATAGGACCCCTTCAATTCCTAGCTCGGTCTTTGTCGAGTAGGAACTTTTGTCTTTCACTTGGTGCAAAATAAGTCAGTACAAGTGGTTGACTACTGTTTAATACTCCCAGGGCCTGGCTGGCTCAGTTGGATGGATCTGCAACTCTTGATCTCAGGGTTGTGAGTTTGAAGCCCCACGTTGGGTCTAAAGACTACTTAAAAATAAAATGTTATCTTAGTTAATTAAAAATACTAATGGAGTACACAGTTCTAGTATGAAGCTCATGTGAAGGAAAGTTTTCTTTTTTTTAAGATTTTATTTATTTATTTATTTATTTGACACAGAGAGAGAGAGAGCACAGGGACGGGGAGTGGGAGGCAGAGGGAGGGGGAGAAGCAGGCTCCCCGCTGAGCAGGGACCTCGATGTGGATATTCTGGAATCTTGACTGAGCCAAAAGCAGGTGCTTAATAGACTGACCACCCAGGCACCCCTGAAAGTGCTTTTTTTTAAAAACAGCTTTATTGAGATGTAATTTGCATATCAAGTAATTTACCCATTTAAAGTGTATGTTTTGGTGTTTTTAGTGTAGAGTTGTGCTACTATCACACAATCCAATTTTATATTATTTTTTATTTTATTTTATTTTATTTTTAATTATTTTATTTTATTTTTTTCTTATTTGCCCCAGGGGTACAGGTCTGTGAATCATCAGGCTTACACCTTTCACAGCACTCACCATAGCACAAACCCTCCCCAATGTCCATAACCCATCCACCCTTATTTTGTTTTTTAAAAGATTTTATTTATTTATTTGAGAGAGGGAGAGCACAAGTCTGGGAAGAGGCAGAGGGACAAGCAGACTCCCCACTGAGCAGGGAGCCCGCCTTGGGGCTTGATCCCAGGACCCTGAGATCATGATCTGAGCTGAAGGCAGAGGCTTTAACCGACTAGCCACCCAGGTGCCTCACACAATCCAATTTTAGAACATTTTATCACCCCAAAAAGAAACACCCATTAGCAGTCACTTTCCATTACCTTTCTCCACCAGCCCTAAGCAACCACTAATTTACTTTGTCTTTGTAGATTTGCCTATTTCATATAAATGGAATCATATAGGGAAGTATGTTTTAAGCTCACTCTATCCCTGGCTCTAAGTGCTATTACTGATTTCCTTGGAAAGTCTGCTTAGTTACTTCAAGCAACAGGTTGAACTTTCTAGTTTCTATTATGAAAATGGGTATAAATTTATCCTTTTTGGAAGGTGTGTAGGGAAGTATTAAGTTTGGAAAGGTTGTGTACTCATTGGTTGTATTTTAATTTTTAAAGAGCTAGTACACTTTGAGAAATTTCTCAATTATGGATTTCATCTTTACATTTCTACAGCAATGCTCATTATATATGCTTTTTATAAACTGCATATGCTTTTTTTTTAAAAGATTTTATTTATTTATTTAACACAGAGAGAGAGGTTACAAGTAGGCAGAGAGGCAGGCAGAGAGGAGAGGAGGAAGCAGGCTCCCCGGTGAGCAGGGAGCCCGATGCGGGCCTCGATCCCAGGACCCTGAGATCATGACCTGAGCCGAAAGCAGAGGCTTTAACCCATTGAGCCACCCAGGCGCCCCAAACTGCATATGCTTTTACTTCAGAGGGCATTTCTAAAACATTGTTCAGATCTTTTGCTGTACAGATTTCCTTGACCTATGACGAATTATAATAGCAGCTAACATTTATATAGCACTTTATGGGCCAAGTACTGTTCTAAGCACTATCCATGGTTCTAGGTTCCTTACACTCTGTGGGGTAGGTGCTGTTATGATGCCCATTTTACAGATGAGGAAACTAAGGTCATAGTAAGGTTAAATAATTTGCCCATGGTCACACATTTGGTCACTTGGTAGAGTCAGGTTTCACATCCAGGGATCTAGCTCAGACTTGGAGCTCTTGACCATGCAGTTGTATTGTTCGTTTTGAGGTTGAAAGCTAAAAATTGAAGGTTTTTTTTTCCATCAGGTCTAGTATTTTTAATTGACAGTTACAGTTTTATAAAAGTTAAAAATCCACAAAAATTTAAGTAGTTTTCAGTTTTTTTCCTTTTCCTTTGAAGATAGGAACTTTTTCTTCCAGGGGACATTCGGTGAAAGAACATGACGATGAATTAAAATGATCCTTTGTGTATCTGTTAGATTTGCACAGAAAAGACTCCTGAACTCATGAAATACATGTACAGACTACTAAATCATCAAGAATTAAATGCGTACCTTTCTAACATTTTGTATTTTGTACAGTAGTTTCTCCCCCTTATCTACGAGGGTTACATACCAAGACCCCCCATGGATGTCTGAACCTTAGCTATACTATGATTTCCCCAGACATAAGGACCTATGATAAAGTTTAAGTTATAAATTAGGCACAAGAAGAGATTAAGCACCATGACTAATAGTACAGTGGAACAATTAGTATACTGTAATAAGTTACATGAATGTGGTCTCCCTCTCAGAATATCTTGTACTGTACTCATCACCCTTCTTGTTCTGGTCATGATGTAAGATGATAACATATCTGTGTGATGAGATGAAGGGAGGTGAGCGACGTAGGCATGTGACATACCCTTAGGCTACTGAGGATATGTCAGAAGGAGGATGGGCTTCTGCCGGCAGCTGACTGCGGATAAGTGAAACCTCGGGAGCGGGAAGCGAAACGACAGATAAAAGGGAGAGTGCTGTATTGACCATGGAAAGTACGGAGGGAGCCGCTGTTTCCTCAGAGTTCTGGCTCAGCTACAAGCATAACAATTACTTTAGACAAAACAAAAAACCAAAAAAAACCAAACCTATGAAGTTCACTGTCTTTTATCCAGAGTGAGAACAATCCTTTGTTTTGGGAGAACGAGATTGACATTTTCTTCTTCAATTTCATTGTAGATTTCTTAGCGTTAATGAATAATAGCCGTAGTTTCTAACATACAGAGTGTATGTATCATTATGAGTGGCACAAATACTTCATCACTGCCATTTGCCTGTGTGATCTTCTAATCCGTTTTACTTTGTGCAGATACCGATGTTTATCCAGGACTAGCAGTGTTTTTTCAAAATGCACTTATATTTTTTAGGTAAGTTCCCTTCTTCCTTCCTTCCTTCCTTCCTTCCTTCCTTCCTTCCTTCCTTCCTTCCTTCCTTCCTTCCTTCCTTTGTGCAAAATGGTGGTTTTATTAAATCAAGGGGACAGGACCCATGGGCAGAAAGAACTGCTGCCAGTTGCCTGATTTCTTAACCACACCTGAAACATTTAAAGTGTCGCTTCATTCTAAGAGCAGCATATAGAATGTATAAATCCTTTGAATTAGTTACAGTGTATGAAATTTCTTTGAAAAGGTGAAATTCCATTGTATAAGGGCAGACATACGTCATTTAATTGGGGCCCTGCTATGAACTAAAGAGCTCAGCTGGATGATTTATATATGTTACCTTTTCAATTCCTGTGTAGTTGTCTTAAATACTACTTACGAACTAGGCAGTGTTCCTGTTTCTTGGTGAGGAAATAAGGTGCAGAGCCTACTTAAGGACAAGTAATTGCAGACTTGGGACTTGAACTCAGACTACTTCCACAGCCTATTAAAAAACCATATCAGGTACCTTTATTAAAAAAAAAAAACAGAAATCAGAATTAATACATATTATGCATGTCATCTACAAAACTTGGTTAGGAAATTGGATTTTTTGATTGAGTTTTTAAGAAAACTAAAATATAAAAACAATATCAGAAGTATTTCTTAGGGGCAGTCTTCTGAAAAACAAATAAAGAAAAAACGCTAAAATGAAGCTTGTGGGGTGCCTGGGTGGCTCAGTTGGTTAACCGTTTGGCTCCTGATCTCCGCTCGGTCATGATCTCAGGGTCGTGACTTTGTGCCCCACATTGGAGCCTCCTGATAAAAAAAAATATGAAGCTCTACCCTATGCTTTTCAGAATGAATGTCTTTTAATGTAAAGAGAAGTATTTTAGGCATCCGTTTATAAATTTATACCCCCTCTCGATCTCACAGAATCATTAAGATCTAAGCCTTGAAGAACTTCTTTTCTGTCGCTGTTTTTAAGCCATCTGATTATGATGCTCGCTTTGACGGCACATGGGTTATGCTCTCTGATTATGATGTGCTGTCATGTAGTTTGCTGCATGTTCATTCTCTTTGGGGTTCATTGAGTTTCTTGGATCTGTGTATTTAGTTTTCATCAAATTTGGCATCTTTTCGCCCTGATTTCTTCAAAGATTTTTTCTGTTCATGTACACTGGGCTGCTTGAGTCATCCCACACCCCCGAGTGCTTCGTTCTTTTTTTATTTTTGTTTTCTCTGTGTTTCATTTGGGATACTTGCTATTGCTGAATCTTCAAGGTCATTCATCTCTTCTGCAGTGTCCACGGTCACTTCCATCCAGAGCACCTGTCATCTCAGACACACGTGGTTCATCTCCGTTTGCGGGACTTTCCGTATTTCTCCTTACCACGCTCACGCTCCCTTCCACCTTCTCGAACATAGGACGTATGTTTATAACCATTTCAGTGTCTCTCGACTTGTGTCAGTTCCGAGTCTGTTCCTGTTGTTTCTATTTTCTCTTCACTTTGGGTCTTTTTCCTCCCGTTTGCTTCTTTGCATGCAGCTGCCGGGGGCCTGGATTTTTTGGCATTCCTTTAAACATTTTTGAGCTTTGTTCTGGGTGCCCTTAGGTCGTTGGAAACAGTTTGATCCTTTAGAGTCTTGTAAGCTTTGGAGGGTGGAACTCGAGCAGCTGTAGTCTAAGGCTGGTGCACCCCCTCACTAAGGCAGTGCCCTTCCCGCGCCGTGAGTCCTGCCCCGTCCCACTCCGTGTGGGAGATGGGGCAGTCTTCCCAGCCCTGGGACAGCTCTGGGAGTCGTTTCTTCTCTTTCCTTGGATAGTTTCTTCGCATTCTTCTGCTGATCAGTACTCAGCAGAAGACTCCAGGGGAGCTCGTGGGCCTCTCCTGCGCTCCCTCTCCAGCTAAGAAGAAGCTGTACTCTTCTCATGAACTCCGGCCCGTTTGAGCTCCCTGAACTCTCAGCTCCATTCCCTCAGTTTAGAGGGACCGCTGTGCTCTGCCCTCTTCCTGCACCGTGGCCTGGGTGCTCGTGGCTTTGAAGCTGTTTGACAGTGTCTGCTGTCTTGTGATCGTGTTTCTTGGCGTGTGACCAACAGCCTTCTGGGAATACAATTAAGTTTTCCTGAAAACATCTTAGGCATTTTTTTTTAAGATTTTTATTTATTTATTTGATGGGGTGGGGGCAAGAGAGAGAAAGAGTACAAGTAGGGGGAGCAGCAGGCAGAGGGAGAAGCAGACTCCCCACAGAGCGGGGAGCCCAGTGCGGGGCTCGATCCCAGGACTCTGGGATCATAACCTGAGCCGAAGCCGGACGCTCGACCTACTGAGCCACCCAGGTGCCCCAGGCACTGTTTAGAGATCAAACTGAAATTGAGATTGAGCCCTTTGTGGGGGTAGATGAGACTGCATAACTGACAGCTGGACGAACAGAAGAACCCTTGTGCATAGGAAGGCCTGCGCTCCTGCGGACTGGCTGCTGCGTCAGCCATGTGCTCCGCTCAGAGCCTGGCAAGTTAGCCGGCCTGCTGTGGGCCTCCTCTTGGTACCAGAGTGCGGCTCCTACGTCTCTGGCCACCCTGCCTCTGCTCCTTTGCACACCCCCACTCTCCCCACCCCGGCCATTCACTTTTGAAGTTTCTTAAGGCTCCATTCCAGGCCTCTTCTTCCTTCCAAGTGAGCTCCTTTATGCTCAGGCCTTCGATTACTGCATATATGCCGATGAGTTCCAGAAGTCTGTCTCCATGTCTGAACCGTGTGTCCAGTTGCCTACTTACCTCGGGCGGCTGACGTTTCAAATCCAGCACATCCAACATGCCCACAGCCCAATTTCGGGTCCCAGTGTGGGCCACCTCTCTGCTCCCTCACCCCCGTACGTCACTGAGATTGTTCCCACTCTTTTAGATCTCAGTTTAGCTACCCCTTCCTCGGGAGGACCTTCCTGACCGCTCTAACTCGGCAGATCATTCTGTTTCACTCTCTTGGCACCAGGTGCATCACCTTGACAGCATTTTTTTGCTATTGGAATTTGTCTCCCTCAGGCTCTCAGCTCTATTCATGAGCACTGTCTGCCTTGTTTTGACTCCTACATTCCTAGCACTTAGCTAGGAGCCTGAGGCCTGGCCAGGCCTCCGGGTACAGTAATTATATCGAAAAACGAACAAAGAATTGCAACATGGTCTGTTTTGGGATTCTTCAGTTATTGTAGAAACCCAGAGTTGAAAGGGGCCCTAATGCTGTCACTAGAAGAAATCCCCCTTTTTCTTACAGGTTTCCTATCTAAGAACTTTCCAGGCTTTAAGAAAGCGTATTTAATCAGGCCTAGCCATCAAGGTCAACATACTGCTGTAGGAAAGGAGCACATTCAGACCAGCACCACGGCGGTCTTTAGGTTTAGAAATCGATACAAAGGAGTCAGGGAGTCACCTGTCAAAGCATATTTAGAAAATGAATTCCTTGTTGCTCATTCCCCTGCATTGTTTCCTCATGATTTATTCTCATATCTTTCTAGCACTCTGATCTACAAATTTGGAAGAACTGAAGAGCTGTGGACCTGAGAACACTTCTGAGATCGCATTTCCTTTTGTTTTGTTATACTTGTAGATAAGTTTTTCTGTCTCAACATAATTTACACATTGCCAAATGGAATAGATTGTACATGAAATGTTTTGTTTCTTTACACTTTTATGCTCTGAGTTTTGAAATAGTTTTATGAAGTTTCTGTCCTTTTTAAAAATCATTGAATAGACTGTTCATATGTACATAATACAAAACTATATAGATGGGATAATGAGTATCAGTTTTTTATTCCTGAAGACTTAAAGCCTGATGTGTTCCCTGAGCCAGGGTTGTATCTTCATGTCATTTTAGAGTTAACTGTTTTGTTTTAGTATCTTTCATTTCTGAAGATGTACGAAAAACAAAAAAACAAAACCACAGCTCCATGTATCTGAAATAAGCACTGAGCCATTAACAAGGGTATTTCAGCAAGTTGTAATTTATTTGGGCTTAAAAATGAGATTTTTTTTAAAGGAAAAATGTTTGTTCTTATGTATTAAAGAAGTGGACTTTTATATGAAGATTTTTTTAAATGCCCGAAGGACTAGATTGAAAGCCTCTTTTAAAAACAATTTCTCTAACATGATTTTATTCGAGGGGATAATATGCAATCAGGTATGCTTGGTTTTATGTGGTTAACGTGAAAGGCTGTGAGGCCGCTCAGCAGTATGCTTCTTGTGAAAGCAGTACCCGCGACCTGTCTAATGGGGTTCTCTTGGCAGGCTGTCATGAGCTGACATTACAAAATTCAGCATCAAGCAAGTTGGAGACAACTGCAGTTTAGAAGCATGAACCATATAACAAAAACTGGAATAATTAGTTTCAAGATAAAGCACTCTTCCCAAAGGGAATTATTAGGACCTAGTGAAAAATTAGGCGTTTCCTCCACTTAGTTCCCAACTGTGGGTTTCTCTTTGCGCTAGCTCTCAAACTTTGGGTGAACTCTTCCCGCAAAATATACCTTTAACCCAAAAGTCCATAATTCCAGTTGAAACCTTCTTTTGCCGAGTTTGAAACAGTGTTTGTGCACCATGTGTATTCCTAGGAGAGACATCAAAGGGATGGTTGGGCCCTTGTTGCTACTTTTGCTTTCCTTTGTTATCCAGACTTTGTGTTGCACTTTTTTCCTCCAGAGGGATTTTTTTTTAGCACCTTTTGTTGTAAGACAGAATAATAGCAGTGGTATTAATATGCAGCTCCTAATGCAAGCCTTATCTTGCTCTACCCTCTCTGCTCTCTGAGAGGATTTACCCCGCACAGAGTATGAAGCGATTGTGGAACGCTGTGCCTTCGCCTAGACACTTTCTTGTTTAATGGCGTCTTCCTTTGTTGTTTTTCCCTCCGAATGTCAGTAAACTTTGTCTTGCCTCTAACAGCTTGTAAGACTGATTATTGGTGGCCGCTCTCTTGTAACATGTTGCGATAAATATTACTTCTCACACATTCCAATATTGTGAAATCAGTTGGAGAAAATGAACCATAAAAGTTGCCTTATTCATTTTCAGTTATTCAAGTGAACCTGGTCACAGAGGCAGTTTTTCTTTGTGACATAAAGAGAAATACATTCTACCCAGCCTTGTAAAATGCTGATATGAAGGTTAGCCAAGGGCATGCCGGAAGACCGACTCAAACAGTAGCTGTTTTCTCTATTCTTGATTCTACCATGAATTTTTCTAAATGGTGAGCAAATCACTTAATTTTCCTCTGTTTACTCACTTAAAAAGGGGGGAGATACTGTTTGTATGCACCCTTACGGATACTGTAAGAAAAGATGGAGCCCTTCATAATCATTTAAAAATACGTGTTGGGTGCGGGGGAGGGTGCAGCGCCTTGGTGGCTCAGCCAAGCATCCGACTCTTGGTTTCGGCTCAGGTCATGATTTCAGGGTCATGGGATCGAGCCTCGTGTTGGGGCTCGTGCTCTGTGGTGACAGCTTTAGATTCTTTCTCCCTCTCCTAACCCCTCTGCTCCTCCCTGCTCGTGCGTTCTCTCTCTACAAGAAGTAAAATCTTAAAAAAAAAAAATACGTGGGATTCCCTTAATGGAAAGCTCTCCCTGTTACACAGGTTCAATAGCTGTAGAATCTGAGTGTCTTTTGGTTTTTGTATGTGGACCAGTATTACCAGAGCATTCTATTTCATTACACTGTTTCTGAGATCCTTGTATTCCTTGTGGTGTTGCCACTATGAAAAGACAGAGGCTAAATTTTTCCATTATGTATATTTTGATGTGTATCAACATAATGAAGTAGCAAGGTTAGAGAGGGAAGGATTGATGTTGTCAAGCCATGTACATTTGCTGCTTGACCAAGAACCCCACCCAGGTGTTTGACATTGAACTCAGGTTCTCAGCATTTTTCCACAGTGGAAGGCTTTTCAATCATAATGTCAACTTCATTGTTCCAATTTAGATTTAATTAATCCGTATGAAATAACCTCTGCCAGTCTTACGAATCCATCCCAGTTTTTCCTGCACTCTCTTGTCCTCACACTCTCATTTTGATTCTATTTAAAGTTTCTAAGAGTTTGGGGCTACTTGTAGACAATCTCAAGTAACAGCCTATTAAATCCCGAGGGAGAAACATCCGATGCTAATTTTACTCTCTAAACAATTAGTCGCATTTTGTGGTTAACTGTGCATGCAGTTAGAACAGTCTCTTCACTGTATCTGTTCAGACAGGAAAAACTGAAGTAGAAACTACTTGAAGTAGAAATTATTGTTTGAGTTACGTCGTTGATTATTTTTCTTACTTCTTTGACGGAAAACAAAGGAGTAGCCTGGAGTGACTGATCGGTTCAATGCTTTTCTGAAGAATTATGGGGGACAATCAGGGTATGCTTGTTTAACCTCGATGGAACTGGGGCAATTTTTGCTTTCACAACCCATTCCCATTTTCCTAAAAATAGTCTTTATGATAGTTCCATTTTATTAAAAATTAGCTGTTATATTTTCTTTGATATCTAGATAGCCTTTACTTTTCTTCGTGTCCTGTCCCCTCAGTTTCATTATAAACAGGCCCAGATATTTTCTCCACCCTTTTTTCCCCTTTCCCTCCGTACCTTCAACTTACAAGCTTTCCAAATGCAATTCTCATTGTTCAAGATGGGTGTTTGTTTGTTTGTTTGTTTTTTAAAGATTGTTTGTCAGAAAGAGAGAGCACAAGCAGGGGGAGCAGCAGGCAGAGGGAGAAGCAGGCTCCCCGCTGAGCAGGGAGCCCAATGAGGGGCTTGATCCCAGGATCCCAGGGCAGAGGCTTCACCGACTGAGCCACCCAGATGTCCCAAGATAGGTGGGTTCTGTGAAGTCTCCCCAACTGAATTAGCGGATGGTGGCTGCTGGGGGAGATACAGGGTTAGGTTAGTCTCTGCCACGTTTTCCTCAAACCGTCAATACATAATGTTGCTTCATGGGTCTCTCCGTTGAAAACCACCTTAAGGGCGCCTGGGTGGCTCAGTGGGTTAAAGCCTCTGCCTTTCGCTCAGATCATGATCTCAGGGTCCTGGGATCGAGGCGGCTCCCTGCTCAGCAGGGAGCCAGCTTCCTCCTCTCTTTCTCTGCCTGCCTTTCTGCCTACTTGTAATCTCTCTCTGTGTCAAATAAATAAAATCTTAAAAAAAAAAAAAGAAAACCACCTGATTTAACATCACCGATGCATTAAGCTTGAGCTCAGAAAGGCACTAGCACTCATGCCTGAAGGCAGCTTCTCTGCCCCTGGTGGTCTCTCCGGAAGGCCCATCCCAGCGGGGCGGCTTCACGCGGCGACATCAGCAAGAGCTCGGACCGGGAGAGACGTGGTGGCAAACTGATGGTGGCGGAAAGGGCCCTCGGTCACAGCATGAGTGCCGAAGCAACAAAAAGGCAGAGCTCCCCGGGGTCCGTCTCAGCTGGGATCGCGCCGGGCAGGGGCTCCGTTTCGGGCCGATGGCCTGACAGTGCCCCGAGTATTGACGGGAGGGTGACAGATCGGTATCTTCGCAAGCGGCCCCGCTTCCAGTGACGAACACTGTAGCCACAGAGCGCCCGTTGCCCTGGTTGCCCTCGTTGCCCTCCCATACCGCGTTCTTTTCCCGCCATCGTTTGTCTCGTGGCCCATTGCTGTCCTTGCTCCGGGCCCTACCGCCGGCGTCGCATGTCAGGCCGGGCAGGGGCTCCGTTTCAGGCCGATGGCCCTCCGAAAGGCCACTTCCCGGCTCTGCACGGAGAGCTGACATTGACCGAGGGTGTCGTTTGTGGGGAGAATCTGAAACCGGCCTGGCGCACAACGGCCCTGTCCTCCGAGGGCAGGGAGAGACCGAAGAAAGAGGCGACTCCAGGCTGCTAGGTGGCAAGGGCTTTTAAAAATTATTTGTTTTAGAGAGAGCGAGCTGGAGCACACGAGCACGGGGAGGGGCAGAGGGGAGAGAGCCTCTCAGTGCAGAGCCCACCCGGGGACTCGATCCCACCACCCTGAGATCATGACCTGAGCCGAAATGGGGAGTTGGCTGAATCCTCCAGAGGCCCCAGGTGGCAGGTTTAACGAGCAAGGGAACTTGCATGCGAGGCCCGGGGCTCACCTGGGGCAGCGGCAAGATGAATGGATCCCCACACCCACCCTAACACCAAATCTTGAAAGCGCATCTAGGGGCCCTAAGCAGGTTCGGTCCTATATGCTGTCCGCGCTGCACCCCAGCTCCAGGCCGTGTCCTCGGAGCAGCCTCTAGGAACGGGAAAGGCAAGGGGAGCCCCCATTCCAAGGACAAGGGAGGGGGTGATGAGCCAGAGGCTGGCTCTCAAGTCAACTGGCGGCCCCGTCTTTGATCTCACCTCGCTCTCGGTTTGGCGGTAGGACCTTCTAGCCAGAGAGGTTCAGTCACCTGCCCTCGGATCGGGGTCACGGCTTGGGCAGCTTGCTCCTGAGTGCGGGGCCCTGCTCTTCCCCAGGCTGCCCTACAACACTGCTGTTCTTGAGAAAAACAGGTGTCGTGGTCAAAGATGGGCTGGGAATCCTTGGGCCGAACCAGGTTAAAACATTTTTCTTCCTGTAAATTGTTTTCTTTTTTAAGATTTTATTTATTTGAGAGAGAGCACGAACCCGTGCAGGTGAGCAGGGGGGAGGGGCAGAGGGAGAGGGACAAACAGACTCCACACTGAGCCGGGAGCCCCAGGTGGGTCTTGATCCCACGACCCCGAGATCACAACCTGAGAGGAAACCAAGAGTTGAGGACGGAGAAAGGAGGAGGAGTATTTCCAGCGGCGCTGTTGTAGAGATTTCTGGTTTGGGAGTTGGGGTTCTTGGGGAACCATTTATATTTATGTTAGTTTACTTCTCCCTAAATCTGGCCCCGCTGCGTATTAGCTCTGTGACCCCCAAGGCTATTGGCAGGCCTGGAAGTGTTGTTTGCGAAAGAATGCAAACAGGTGCTTAGCTTTGTGCCTGGAAACAGTTAAGTGCTCACTAGAAGCAGGTCCTTATCTCTCCCCGAGGGCCTTGCCCGAAGGGAGAAGGGATGTTTCCTTCATTTCTTGATGGCTTTTTAGCCTCTTGGCAAGAGGTGGCGTGCCACCTTCAAGAAAGACCGCCTGGTTTCCGTTGGTTTTTGTTTCCTTTTGAGCCTGCCTGTGCTTAGGTCTTTGTAGCAGTTCAAACACAGTTTACGTCATGTTACATAGGGTTTCGGATGATAATCTGTACCTCTTCAAGGTATTTTCAATTTCTACGAGGTGTGGCAGGGGGCTTCCAGACCCTCAGGGATGATGCAGAGAGCACCTGTTCCAAGGGCCAAAAAGCATTCAGGATGATGGTAAGTGTATTTCCCTCCATTCTGAAAGTTGTGAATTTATTTTTTTTTTAAATTTTAAAAATATGTGATTTATTTATATTTATTTATTTATTTATGAAGATTTTATTTATTAGAGAGAGCACACAAGCAGGGGGAGCAGTGGGCCGAGGGAGAAGCAGGCTCCCCGCTGAGCAGGGAGCCCGATGAGGGGCTCGATCCCAGGATCCTGGGATCGTGACCCGAGCCCAAGGCAGACGTTTCACAGACTGAGACACCCAGGTGCCCCAACTTAGAGAATTCCTATACAACCTTCGAATTCTCCAAATATAAACATTTTTTACTGCATTTACTTTAGTCTATTTTTTTTCACTGAGATGTTTGAGAATATGCTGCAGGGGTGATGCCTCTCCCCCCTTGAATATTTCTGTGTATGTTTCCCCGAGTCCTAACCTCCACACACACAATACCCAGGTCAGGAGGTTAATGCTGATACAGCCCTAGACACCAGACCCAAACGTTGCCAGTTGCCCCGTTTATGTGCTTCACAGTAAAGAAAGACAAGCGTTTTCCTGTTCCAGAACCCAGTCCCTGAGGACCCAGTGCTCCTGCTTGTGTGTCCCCTTAGGGGCCCTCGGCCCGAACAATTCTTCAGCCTTTGTATTTTGTGATGGAGCATTTTTGAAGACTGCAGACCAGTTCGTGGTTTTGTAGAACGCCCTTTAATTTAAGTCTGTGTGTGTTCCCTCACGATCGTAAGTTATGCGGTTTGGGCAGGAAGACGACAGAAGCCACGTTTGTTATGTTTCAGTATTCCTATCAGCAAGCATTGAAACTGCTCGAGGGGGTGTCTAGCTGCTCTATTTTTCTCCTTTGTAATTAACGTAGGTAACCTGTGGGGACAGACTGATTAACTTCATAAATCAAATAGAACAGACTCAGGTTTGTTTCCTAACAGCATTACGTGGAGTCGAATGGAAGCAGGTGGCCCTGCGAAAGGGTGGATGGGATATACATTTGTGTGTAGCTCGTTGTAACCCTCCTCCTACGTAAAGAAATGCTTCTCATCTGCTTGTGGAGAAACCCGGATGCGGAGGTGGGCGTGGCGCGAGAGGAAAGGGGTCCAGCTGCACCCTGAAATGTGCTAATTTTCTGTCCCTTACATCCCAGTGTCTCTCGGGCCAGAGCCCTGCACTTTCATTGTATGTGAGATCTGTGATAGTATTTCATTATAAAAAGGAACATTCTCATAGAAAATGTCTGGAAAACAGAGTAGAAAGAAATGCACGTTACTGTCTAAAGTCTACTGGTGGCATTTGGTGTATACTAAGTTTTATTCATTTGTTTTTGAAGATTTTATTTTTTGAGAGCGAGCGTAAGCAGGGGGAGTGGCAAAGGGAGAGGGAGAAGAAGGTTCCCGGCTTAGCCCGGAGCCTGATGATGTGGGGCTCAATCCCAGGACCCTGGCATCATGACCTGAGCCGAAGGCAGACGCTTCACCGACTGAGCCACCCAGGCATCCCTAGTGTATACTAGGTTTTAAATCTGATTTTGCAGGTTAATGTGGAAACTTCACCGTTACTTTTGACAGTCTTTCATGAGAAAATTCCAAGTCTCAGAGCAACTGAATGTAGTTGTGGAACTTCAGGGGCTTACAAATCAGGATTATTAGTATTTGCTGTATGCATTTGTGTTCAGTGTACGTACATGGCAATGCTGGGGTTGTGCACTGCACAACGTCTGCAGGTGTATATATGGCCTTGACTTTGGTACATAGTCAACTGGCGTGGGGCTGGCCACTTGAGAAGTGTTTGGGGGACCCTGGAGGTACCCACAGTGAAGGTTCACAGCAACATTTCAGAAAGGAATTAGTTAAGAAACATAATGGTGTAATTGATTCATTGAATTGCATGCTGGCCCCTTATACCTGCGCATTCACAAGGACCTCGGGGTCCTACCTGAACTCATCAGCTCTTCAAGGGTTTAGACCTTCTCTATAGAAAATGCATTTACTACCCACACTGACGGTATAAAACACCTGCATGCAAAAATGAAACAAGTCTAATTCATATTCAATGTAAATTATTAATTCATACCACTAGTTATAAGGAAAAACAGTTAATATCTTTTGTAAGTGAGGTTGTTTTAACTAGGGGCATGGGTGTAAATAAGCATTGGGGTCTGCCTCTCCCCACCTTTTTTAAAAATAATTGGGGGGCCCGGAGAAGCCGCTGCGGCCTGTGTTTCTCCCCTGGGATGGAATTCTAGGCAGTGTGGCTCTCAGACTTCCCAGAGGCCCGGTGAAGAGCCGGCGCTGCCCAGAGATCCCCCCCCCAAGCAGTGTGCAGCTGACCCCACACCCACGTCACTAGCGCCCACCCTGACCAGCTTGCGAGCCCTCCCCATGCAGCCGGCCGTCTTCCCCCACCATGTCTGGAAGTGAGGAGGGAAGAATCCCTGCTTCTGTCCTCCCATCAGAGAGCCCTTGCTTCTTCAGAGGGTCTGTGAGCTGCACTGAAGAGCAGGGGTCTGACTGCACCCTAGGAAGTGCCTGGCTGGATTCTCACTCCCACCAGATGGCAAGGACAGTTTGGGATGTTCGTATCTAACATATAGGCTTTTTGGCATACAGCAAACTGATTTTTGGGGGACCCTGAGGTGCCTCAAAGAGAGATCTAGCTGTTTTCTAGTAGCCAAAGGGAGCAGAATGAGTGACTACACAGATGTATTAAAACACTAGGGGAAAGGGCACCTGGGTGGCTCAGTGGGTTAAAGCCTCTACTTTCAGCTCAGGTCATGATCTCAGCGTCCTGGGATCAAGGCCTGCATCAGGCTCTCTGCTCAGCAGGGAGCCTGCTTCCTCCTCTCCCTGTCTCTCTGCCTGCCTCTCTGCCTACTTGTAATCTCTCTCTCTGTGTCAAGTAAATAAATAAAATCTTTAAAAAAAAAACACTAGGGGAAAAAAAAACTCTAGGGACAGGGGCACTTGGGTGGCTCAGTGGGTTAAGCATCTGCCTTTAGCTCAGGTCATGATCCCGGGTCCTGGGATCGAGTCCTGCATCGGGCTCCCTGCTCAGTCTGCTTCTCCCTCTCCATCTCTGCCCCCCACTTGTACTCACTCTCAAATGAATAAATAAAATCTTGAAAAACAGACAAACAAAAACAGTAAGGACGGAACTAAGCAACTGTAAATGAAATAAGAGTCATAAAGGCGGATGCCCCAAGCACCAGCTAGGAAATGGTGACTGCCGGGCCACCGGGCAGTGGTCATTCTTCAGTGCATTAGCCTGGGTCCTACAGATGCAGAGAAAGTCTTCTTCCTCTGCAGCCCCCTGCCTCCAACTCCTGCCCAGGGGTGGGGGGTGGGGGGGTCCCTCCTTTCCCCACCCCATGCCCAGGGGCTCCTCACCCCATGGGCTTCAGTGCCATCCAGCCTAACGGGCCCACCTCCGCCCCCGCTGTCCTGGTGGCAGTCGGCGCCGCCGGGCACTGTGGGGCCCCCAGGGGGCGCTATCCACAGAGCAGGAACACCAGACACTGGGGTTTACTTAGAAAATCCGTGGCGCTTGAAAGCAAAATGTCTTGAAAGTTGGATGTCTAATTCACACAAATATAGGCCACAGGTGGCCTGGTTCCAACGAACCCATCCTCTCTGGGCGCCCTGTTCTTGGCAGAGGGCCCACCTGCCTCCACTGACCCGCAGACTCCTACTAAACTCCAGCCCACTCTAGGACACGGTCCTTAACGTGCTTTGTGGAATACAGGCAAGAATTAAATCCCTCTTCTCCTGGATAACACGGGAGCCCTGAATAAGAGAATACCAGCGTGAGACGGCTTCTTGCAGGGACTTCGTATACACTTAAATAATAGGAATGGGTCTGTTTTCTCCCATACAGTGAACAGTTCATCGTAGAGATCAAAGGGCATCAAATCCTTAAAATATCCTAAAATATTTACAATAAATATTTTAGGCTCCATAGGCTTCCTGAGTTCCACCGAGCAGTGCAAAATCAGCCAGCAATGGTCTAGCCATGAGTGAGCATCACTGAGCTCCAATCAAAGTTTATTTAGACGCTGAAATTGAAATTCCATATACTTTTCACGTGTGATGAAATACTATTCTTTTGATTTTTTTTCCTCCCCCCCACCCCGACCATTTAAAGGCATAGGAACTATTCTTAACAAGGAATAGGGGAGCAGGCTGGCTTTGCCGAATGGCTTTGCAGTTTGCCTGTTGTAAATGATTGATAAGACTGTTTCTGACTCGTTTTATGGTTAGGTACTTCGCTTGACTAGAAACTGAAGTCCCAAGTTAGTTTAAGTATGAATTCCATTGACTAGCCCTTCATTTTACAAAGTAGAACCAGGTGTTTTTGGGGGAAGATATATAGAAAAGGAGAATCTTCCTCCACTAATTCCTGTCCTTTCTCCCCGGATCATAGGCCAGCCCCAGGCCTTCGCGGGGTGTTTACCGAGTGAGGATGGCGAAGTGGGTTTGGTGTTATGGGCACCCTCTCCCCTCTAATGCAATAACATTGGAGAGCCTGGCCCCAGACAGGATCCTGGGAGCAGGGCTTGCTTAGAAGGTCAGCCCCAGGGCTAATTCCTCACCAGTGGCACAGACTCCAAATGAGAGAGAGAGGGTGGTCCCATCAACGAGTGCTAGAAGCTGCTTCTTACTACAGCCATTGCCTCCCCCAGTGAGGTTTGGCCACCAGGAGGGGCTTCTTTGGAAAGCAGACCTTACAGCAAGTGCATCACTGGGGGTATATATATATATATGTATGTGTGTGTGTGTGTGTGTGTGTGTGTGTGTGTTGCCAGAGGGGAGATGTAGCTACATGTCCATTTCCTAAATGCTAAGAGTCATAGAAATGGATTTTTAATCCAAAGCCTTTGAACCAAAGAACCTGTTGATATTTACATAATCAGAAGACGCACATGCCCAGTGGTTATCACTGTTGACCATTAGTGAATTCTCTTTACTTCCTACAAGCCCCTGCCTTGGTCAATACATGAGTCATCATGGGTGACGTGCTCATGCAGCTTCTAAAAGTGCCCTTTATACCTTCCTAAGGAATCAAGGGACACACGGAGACAGTTCTCGCTGAGTGACCGTGAGGCCTTGGGAGCTCTACCGGGTGTTACTTAAGAAAACAGACATTTAGAGAGAGGAATTTTAAATGGTTAAAACTTTGCAGAATAGAAAGGCCAAAATCAAGATGATGAAGTGGAAAGCAGAAACTTCACATTGACTTTTAAAAAGTTAATTAAAGTCTTTTATTCCTAGCTTAGAAAAAAAAAGGCTTAAATCACTAGGAAACTATTTACAGGACTAATCACATTTTAAGCTGGGTGATTGGCTATGAAGAAGGGTCACTTAATGAGATGACATGACCTGCCTGAGGGGCCGTGTCAAGGAGAGGACCCCCTGTCCTGGCTGCTGACGAACGAAATGTTGGAGGCATGCCAGAGGCTGTTTAGCTAACAAATAATTACATGTCCTTTTAGTGTTTAAGAGAAATCTTAATCTTTCAGGGATATCTCTGTAGAATCATTCTGGCAACATGTACGATTAGAAAACTCTTAGTTCAAAGGAAAAAACAATAAGCTTGTTGCCCCCATGAGACCCGTTACGTTTTCCCAGGCACTGATGGGCCTTTTGGGGACAGGAATATGGAATACTGGGCTCCATAGAGTCGTGACGAACATCACCGGCTTCCTCGGCTCAGAGCCCTCACGCCACAGGCTGGCAGACCGGACCACAGTTTTGGGTCAAAGTGCTTTGGGGAACATCTTGCTCCTTCTCTGGAAATGAAACAACAGACACAGAGTCCCAGGCATCATCCATTGACGATGTGTCCTTGTCCAGGGCCTCTAAGATAGGCTGGCTCGGGTCCTTCAAATACTGGAAAAGGTTGAAAACCAACAGCGTCATTAGCTTCTCAGTTCAACATGGCGGCGGACCTTCTACCTGACATTGAGTTGGCACCGTCCTGTCTTACTCACCTTCCTATTCTGACCACCACTGAAACAACTTCTCAAACAAGAACACCAACCATGTCAGTGGTCACCTTAACGGAATCCCAGGGCCAACCAAGGTCACAACATACCTCAGGAAAAGCACGTTGTGACTTCCTGCCCTGGTGCAGGCCTGGGGACAGTTCTCCCCAAAGTGGCTCTGGAATTCTCACTTGCCAGTGAGGGAGGCTGAGGGCCCTCCAGTTCACCCCTCATGGGGGAAAAGAGGGAAAGTTGGCCAGTGTTTTCCTCAGCCCCTCCACCCACTGGTCGCTTCCACCTCACAGAGAAGCAAGGAGAGACGGAGGGGGCCTCGTGGCGCCCTACCTGCCCTTTCCCTCTGGCCTCTGCTCCAGGCTGAGCCATCACTTCACTGCTGAGTGACCGAGAAACTCCCGCCTCGCTGTCGGATGGGCGGAGAGAGACACCGAGACACACAGGGAGCCGAGAGCTGACTGATGACGAGAGGAACCTAAACCAATCATGTGCGCTTCTGAAACCTCAAAACTGTAAGTGAAACCTGATTCATTATTCTTGTGTAACCTCAGTGCCCTTTGATATCTATTTTTCACACCTTCCCAGGAGAGTGAACCAAAAGAGTCTGTTTTAGATCCACGCCCCAGAGGAACAGTCAGTAGTAAATTCACCTCACAGGGACCGGCTGGTGCTTCTGCTGTGAGAGAGAGATTGATGCAGGCAAGATTCTGACACCTGTAACTGCTGTTACTGTGTGAAAATATTAACCAGGGCAGGATTTTTTTTTTTGTGGTAACACTTAACGTGAGTTCTACCCTCTTCACAAATGTGTAAGTGCCCAATGCACTGCTAACTCTAGGCACGATGAGACACAGCAGGTCTCCAGAACTTACTCATCCTGCATAACTGGAACTTCATGCCCGCTGAACAGCATCCCTCTGGGTCCCTCTCCCCTGGCCCCCAGCAACCACATTCTAATCCTGCTTCTATGAGGCAGATTATTCTAGATGCCTCTCGTAAGTGGGATCACGCAGTATCTGTCTGGAGTTTTCTAGTGGGGAACTTCACAGGTAATTTGCATTATGTCTGGGTACTTTACTCATGACTGATGAAGGAAAATAAGGGACTCCAGCTCTTCCTAGAAGCCCTGCTCTTTCTCTACAGAGTTGGACCTTATCTAACACCTATTCCTTCTAGAGGTAACAGAGTAAGATTCTGTTTCCCGTACTTTTACCCCGATTTTACTGCTAATAAACCTCCAGAAACAAATACTTTTGAATAATCTTCCACCAGTTCCTTAGAGGGCTGGGCCACCTCACGGAGCCTGGGTGGTGGTGGTGGGGGGTGCTGTGCAGGAAATCAACTTCCCACGAGGCCCTGTCCACCCGTCTTCCTCAGGTCTTTCAAAATATTAGTGACATCCAGTGAGCTCTCGGTGTGGAAGGCTCTGTACTCACAGCCCTGGGTGAGTTTCCTCTAGAATCCTTCTGAGTGCACAGCTCAGGCCCTAGATCCCTGTCTTCACCGCCTTCCCACCCTCTGCCAGGTGTCCTGGGGGCTTTCTCCACAGGCGATCTCTCAGCCACGCCAGGCCACCTTTCCCGCCAACCTCATGCCATTAAAAAATTGTTTTAAGTTGTGGTAAAATACATGTAGTATAGAATTATCATCTGAACCACCTTTAAGTGGCATAAAATACATTCACACAGTTGTACAACCCTCACCATCATCTCCAAAACTGTTTTAATTTGGCAAAACTAGAACTCTGTCCCCATTAAACACTAACTCCCCATTTCCCCCTCCCCACCTGGACCCCAGCGCCCACCACTCTCCTTTCAGTCTCTGTGACTCTGACTCTTCTAAGTACCTCCTGTAAGTGGAATCAGACAGAATTTGCCGTTTTGTGACCGGCTTATTTCACCTAGCACGATATCCTCAAGGGTCACCTGTGTTGTTGAGTAAGTCAGAATCCCCTTCCTTTTTATGGCTGAACAACATTCCATTGTGTGGCTCGACCACATTTTGTTTCTCTGTTCATCCACTGACAAAAACTTAGGTTGCTTCCAGCATTTGGCTGTTGTGAATACTGCTGCTATGAACACGGTGTATAAATAATCTTGTACCACTTTTTTTTAGCCCCAAGTAGGCTCCACACCCAGCGAGGAACCCAATGTGAGGCTCGAACTCACAACTATGCCATCAAGACCTGAGCCGAGATCAGGAGTCGGACGCTCAACCGACTGACCCACCCAGTGCCCCTACCCTGAGCCACTGTTCACTCCACACTCTGTGTCCATGGCTTTGTCCACTGCCGTGCTCCTAGGCATTACCAGGGGGCCGTGGAGGGCTGACTGACATGTCACCCCTGGATGTGTGCACACGTACCTCTTCGATTTGTGATGGGATGCTTGGCGGAGAGTGAAACCAGTATTTCACCAGGCCTTTGTATTTCAGCACCAGGAAGAAACAGGCCCCCGCCAGCACCGACAGCAACAGAAAGACTCCCACGGCGATGATGATGACTTGTTGAAGCTTCGTAGCGGCTTAAAAAAGATGACACGAAAGTGAACAAGAGGCCCATCCCACACACGATACAAACACCGGATCAATCTTCATCTGCCAGCTGCTTCCATAGTGTCCATGTCCTTGTGAGGTGGACACACACTGTCCCTCCTCTGCCCAGCCTCGCATGCTCGGGTGCGTAACTAGTAAAAGCAACCCTAAAATCAAGCAGTGTTGGCTGCTTGGCGGCGTCACTGCTGCAGAGCTCAGCATGAGCTGGTTAGATCTATTCTCATGCTGGCTTCTCCCCGCTTCTCTCGGGGTCTCCCCACTCCTACCGCCCTCCACCTCGTAAGCCAGCCCCGGTATCACTACTTGGGGAAGATTCTCGTCCCAGCTCGTAAGGAAGACCTACGTTACCATCCATCGTTGTTTCGTAGCAAGTTATGTTGCTTAAATGTCCGTGTCTAGACACGTTGCAGGAATTCCAAAACAGATGCGCCTTCACTTGTAAACAGTATTCTCTTAAGGGTTTCAAGTCATCCAACACAATGGAGTTGCTCCTGAAAGGACCTTTAACCTACGGAAAAAAACGCCAACAGGCACATATGAAAATGACCCAGAGAGATGTGGTCGATCGGGCCACTTGTGGCTTTTCCGATGTTTCCTCAACTCCCCAGGGAACATCATCACCAAAGGAGAAAGAGCTTCTGTTTTGAAAGAGTCACTGGCTTGCAGGGGACACATTTTATGTGTGACAGCTGGTGAGCCTTGTGGAGAAAGATGCCAAGGGCTTCGAGCTGCCGTTCCGGCTGTGAGGCCTCGGGAGGCCTGCGGCAGCCACAGAGGGTCTGCCGCTGGAGTTCAGCAGACCCCATGTCTGGGATGAAATTTCCTCCTAAAATGGGGCGCCTGGGCGGCTCAGTCAGTTAGGCGTCCGGCTCTTGGTTTCAGCTCAGGTCATGAGCTCCGGGTGGTGAGATCGAGCCCCGTGTCACGCTCAGTGGGGAGTCTGCTCATCCCTCTCCCTCCCTCCTGCACACTCTCGCTCCAAAATATATAAGTAAATAAATAAAATCTTAAAAAAAATTAAAATTGCTTCAATGCCCACTGCGTTTACTTTAACATCACTATTTTGTACTTCACGGTTAATATATTCTAGATTCTTCAAGCTAACCAACAAACAGAGGCAAAAACAAAAAAAAGAAATCACGGTGGGAAATAATGTTCCTTTCGTTCCGAGTCTGGTTTTAGTTTTAACTGAAATGTGCTGATGCCTCTTACAGAGTTTTGGTCAACATGATCTTTGCGAGTTACATAATCGGGACACAGCTGGATCCCAGATTCTGGAGGATTCTGTCTCCTCCCCTCAGCCTGTCCCTGCTGCTGCCTCGCTCCCTCTGGATCCCTCTAGTCAATGGCTTCTCGGTCTCCTGGACAAAGTCACCATTGTCCCACCAGGAAAGGAGGGAAAGATGTATTATGGCAGCACAGGATTTCTTATAAGGGGATTGCTTTCCTATTTTTGAGATGTAGTAGAAAAATGCTTTAGCTGTTTGAAACAGTGGTTTAACATATGCTCAGTCACGTGGAGATGAAGCTGCTACAGTGTTGACTGGAACCGGGCAGATTATTCAATAGTATGCAGAGAGGATCTTATTTTATTTATTTATTTATTTTTATTTTTTATTTTTTAAAGATTTTTTATTTATTTATTTGACACAGAGAGTAAGATCACAAGTAGGCAGAGAGGCAAGCAGAGAGAGAGGAGAAAGCAGGCTCCCTGCTGAGCAGAAAGCCCGATGCGGGCCTCGATCCCAGGACCCTGGGATCATGACCTGAGCTGAAGGCAGAGGCTTTAACCCACTGAACCACCGAGGCGCCCAGAGGATCTTATTTTAAAAAATATAAAATAATCGCATTACTTAGGAATAGTAGGATCACAGATGATTTTTTTTTCTTCTGTTTAATGGTGAGGGACTGCCAGGGCAGAGGAGAAAAATTTTTGCTCGTGATGCCACAAAAAAGCAATTTTAAAAAAGATTTATTTGTTTATTTGAGAGAGAGAGAGAAAGAGAGCAAGTGTGGTGGGGGAGGGGCAGAGGCAGAGGGGGAGAATCGCAAGCAGACTCCCCATTGAGCGTGGAGCCCTCCTAGGGCTCAATCCCATGACCCAAAGATCACCCACTGAGCCCAGACCAAGAGTCCGGTGCCCACCCGACTGCGCCATCCAGGCGCCCCTCCATACGAAGCAATTTTAGGTACAGACTTCCTCTGGGGTTTATTTCAGCTGCCAGTTGGCATTTCTAGAACTTAGAATCAAAGACTGCAGAGACCTGAGACTGGTGTCCTTGGAGGGCCTGTTTGCAAGGCTAACCATAGTTGGCACCTGGGAACTTGGGAGTCCAGAAATGCCCTGCCATTCCATAACTAATATCGGTGGCTTGTGGTCAAAACAATGTTTTCTATGCTGAACACCTGCAATCCTTCTAGGAGTCTGTGCTAAGGAGAAGAGGCCTGTATTTCTAGTAAAATCCCTAGGCACTGAGTCTCCCATAAGGTTCTCTGGTAGACAACACTTCACATGTTGCCACAGAGTTGTTGGAGGAATTAAATGTGTCCTGTCTGAGTCTTTCCAGAGAAGGTTCTTGGAAGCTTGTGTCTGGCATCCTCTGGAGTTTGGCCCATGTGCCTCTTCCCCTTGCTGACTGTACTTTGTGTCCTTCTTCTGCAATAAACCACAGCCACGAATACAACCATATGCCAAGTCCCGTGGGTCCTTCCAGCAAATCTAGGGGCTGGTCTTGGGGACACAGATTCAAAGCTGGAATGGCGATATTTTGGTGACTCTCACACTCATTTGAGCCCTAGGATCTTTGTTCACACAAGTCCAAAGTGTAGCTTCTCTGGTAGGAAGGGGGAAAGGGGAATCCCTTCTGGAATCTTCCAGGCCTTCTCTATTCCAGTTGACAGACCTTGACCTCTTGATTTAGGGAAATGGTTAGTTAGTTCCTTTTCCCCCATATGATAAGAGTCTATCTTCCGTGAGTTTTGCCTTCCTCAATGTTTTAAGATTCACCACAAAGAAATGGGGAGAAAGTACAAATGTAAACTATGTGGGAGAAGATCCACAGAGCACAGGGACCCCTGGGCGGCTCAGTTGGTTAGGCGTCTGCCTTCGGCTCAGGTCATGACCCCGGGGTCCTGGGATCCAGCCCCGTGTGGGGCTCTCTCTCAGTGGGGAGCCTGCTTCTCCCTCTGCCTGCTTCTGCTCCCCTTGCTTGTGCTCTCTCTCTGTCTCTGACAAATAAATCAATAAAATCTTCAAAAAAAGAAAAGAAAACTGCAGAGCATGGACTCTGGTCTCAGATGTCCCTGTGCTGATGACCTGTCAGCTGCTGACCTCGGGCAACTTATTCAACCAGCTGGTTTCCTTCTCTGTGACACGGCTCGGTGCAAAGATGAAATGAGATGATGTATCTAAAATGAGATGATGTATCTAAAGGGCCCAACGCAAAGAAAGCTCTCCATAAACATAAGCTCTTATCGTTACAAAAAACAATAATCATTTCATAATATGCGTAAGTGCAAACCATCTTGCTGTACCCTTAAACGTACACAGTGATGAATGTCAGTCATATCACAATAAAATCGGGAAATGAAAAAACAAAACAGTTATAACACTACTGAATGTAGGAAACCCAGAAGCTCACATAGATAATAAAACCTCCTGACACGCAGCTTGGATAATCAGGCACTGGAGACGACTGAAGGCCAGCACCTTCCTATAACATAGGGCTGACCGGGCCCTGCTGGTCTGACACATGTGCCAGCCTCGCAGCCCGCCGCAGCCCCTCCTGGTTTCTGAGGGACCCCAGCAGTTCTCCAGACATCCCGAACCTTCCCACACCCTCTGTCCTCTTCCCTAGAAGGCGCGCTCCTCCCAGCAGACTTTTCACCTGTTCACATATGCTCTCTTTGCAAATCATCCAAACCAGAGCAATTTATATAAACCTTGCAGACTGCCAAGGGTGGAAACCTTGTGGTAGAAACAGGCCTTCTAGAACCTTCTCCACACTTTAGAGTGCCCTGGGGGCTCCATGCGCACCCCAAACAACAGGACTAGCGTGCTGTCAGGCAGAGAGGGGCCTTCGGAGCCACCTGGCAGAAGGGAAGGATCGGCACAGGGAGCAGAAGCTCGGCTCTCGAGGGGAAGGATTAAACCCAGTTTAGGGCTCTGACTCTAAGGCAACACTGGGACACTCTGTCCTCCTTGTCCAGTTTCAAGTTGATTTTTTTTTTCTGTATCAGACAGTCCAACAGGGAAGAAAATCAAAACAAAGTAGAAACGTGCTCTTGCCTTTTGGATTCCCGCCTTTTCCCAGTAATGGACATAGTACTGGAAACTGCCCGTGTCGGTGGGGACGTGGAAGGGAGCGGAGAATCTGATGATCAGGGAGCCTTCTCCCGGTGTCACCCAGATGTTCTCAGGAGGTCCGACGGTAACTGAGATAGAGTAACGAACACAAACACAAAATGCATATACACACACACACACACGTGTGTTTTATATATAATGCAACATATAATCTTATTTTTAAAATTTTATTTTTGAATTTGAATTCAGTTAATTAACATACAGTGTATGACTAGTTTCGGAGGCAGAGGTCAGGGATTCGTCAGTTGCATGTAACACCCCCTGCTCAGTACGTCCTGTGCCCTCCTTCATGCCCACCCCCCACTCACCCCATCTCTCACGCCCCCTCCTCCAGCAGCCCTCAGTTTGTTTCCTATGATTAAGGGGCTCTCATGGTTTGTCTCCCTCTCTGATTTCATCTTGTTTTATTTTCTCCTCTCACACATAATTATATATATATGTGGTGTGCACACCCCCCCACACACCCGCCCCCCCCATTTATAAACGCAGTGAGATCGCATTCAGGCACACAAGACTCCCAGAGCTTGCTCTGGGCACAGGCTTCACGTGCAAGGCCATGCGGCAGGAAGCCCCAAGGGACCGCAGTGTGGCACCAGGGCTTCTCGCTGTCGGTGACGGGAGGGCCCTTGCTGCCGTCCACGTCCATGTCCATGTCCAGGTGGTGGCCCAGAGCCAGTCTCCTCACCCCCCTCCACCCCCACCCCAGGACACAGCTTCCGTGCCGAGTGAGACCCACAAGAGGCCAGTACAGGAGCCTCCCAGGCTGCAAAGCCCCAGGAGCCGGTATCTCCAGCGCCGCAGGAAGTTTCCAGAGTCCCCGTGAGGGCCACGCGGTTACAAGAACTGCTGCACTCAGCCGAAGACACGGCTCCCTCAAAGGCATTTAAGAGGCCCCAAGGGAGGTGCAGCTTATCAAGCAGGGGTCATTTTGCCACAAGCGATGCTGCCTAGGAATGTGGCTAACAGCCACCGAGACCAGGTTTCCAGAAAACAGGGGGGAGGTTAACCAAAGATCCGATTTTCAGGCAGAGGAGGACAGGATTTTGCTACCCTTACCTGCCACCTACCTCCTTTGAGGATTTATGTTTAATACACATTGGTGCTTCCTTACGCGTGAACAAAAGTGGTACTCACAAACAGACTATGTTTAGAGTACCAGAGGGATGCTGCCATCGGAAGTCTGCCTGTCGAAGCTTTCCATAGAGCTCCCGGGACCATGAGGACACTGATCCCGCCTGTGTCAAGCAAGCCCTCAGACGGACTGTAGCTCGGGTCCCACAAGTTCCAAGAAGCCCACCCGGGCGCCGTCCACACGGGCAGGCGATCGGATCGCTGTGGCCAGTCGTGCGTTCGAGAGCGTTCATGCCTCCCACGCTCCCATCTGGGCCCTCCCGGCTGGGCAAGGCCCTGGCATCTTGTTGGCCCCCGACTCTGGGCGCAAGGGGCTGGTCCCTGCATGGTCTGCAGCCATGCCCTCCAGTGCCATGGGCTGTGCGGGAGGGACTAGGTCTAGACACAGACCCGGCCGGCCTGGCCCGCCGCTGCCATCTGGAGTCATGTTAGCCAATCGGCTGCAAGTGGCCAGAAGCTTTCGTGAAACCTGCTCGCGGATGCTGACCCGCAGGGCCCGGCCGCCCGCTTCAGGCCTCTTGCCTCTGTAGGACGTGTTCTCTAGACTCTTCTGTGACTTCCATGCGGGAGAGGGCCTGGAAGCTAGGGTGCGGCCGCGAGCAGTCACTGCGTCCCCTGGAAGGTCAGGGTGGAGAGGGCTGCCCTTCTGAGAGTTCTGGATCCAGGATCTGGTACCAAGTGACAGGTGCCAAGAGGTTATGATGCGGGTTTCTTGGGTCTGACAGTCGGTGTGTGAATAAACGCTTGCAGCTCGTGGCCCTTTTCAATCAATGAAGCACTTTTTGAGGGGGGAATGAGCCTGTCTTTTGAGGGGGAGACAATCGCCGTCTCTCAACACGTTGAAGGGAGCCTCGGTTATCCGCAGGTAACTGCGGAGAGCAGCTTCCATGGATGCAGCTCTCATTGTAAACCAGACACCACAGATTTTCACGTGTCCACACAGCTCCGTGTACAGCCACAGAAGGTCCTATTTGTTCCCACAGGGAGAAACAGAAGCCTGGGGGTCTCTGCAGTTGTCCAGAGTCCTAGGTAGTAAGGGGCAGAGCGGGGATTTGAACTGAGGTCGACGTGACCCCCCGCCTGGCCCGGCAGCCATCTCCGCCTCCCCGCGCACACGCTTAGTAAAGCATCCTCGTGTTGGTTATGCATCCCGAGTGCATCAGTGCCGGACCCAGCGATGGGCTCTGAGGACACGTCTGCCTCCGACTTTGCAAGTGAGGGGCAGGCAATGACTGTCCCGCTGGGAGCCGCCTGGGACACTCCTGCCCAGCTCAGGCCGGGAGGATGGGCAGCCGCTGATGGCACTGGACCAGCAACTTTCACACCAGGCCCTGCTTCCATCCCGTTCCTCTTCTGCAGGGCCAGGGCCAGGGCCAGGGCCCACCATTACTTTTTCTCTTAACTAATTCCCACCTAGGTGACATTTTGTAGCTCAGCTGTGTGCCGGTTCTCTACGCAAGGACAGATGACTTGTCTGTCATAGATGCCCGGCCCGCGGGGACCGCGCTGTCTTCTCTCTCCATCCCCACACCATCTGGCACAAGCTCTCGATTGCTCTTCCTAGCTTCCTATGGCAGACGATCTCAAACACGCAGGAAGGAGAGGGAAGATCATAATAACAACTCCTGTCCTCATCACCCAACTTCTACCCATTGTGAGGTCATGGTCAATTTTGTTCCTCTCATCTCCCTTGCCGTCAGCCTTCCCACTCTCTGGGTTATTTTGAACAAATCCCAAACATCACATCATTTCATGTGTAAATACTCTAGTACGTGTCTCTAAAGGCTAGGCCCTCCCCAACTTTAAAAACATAAAATACCATTATAGTACTTAAGGTAAACTAACAGTAACTGCTTACTAGTTCATCAAATAGCTAGACGCTCACCACACCTCCTCAACTGTCTTCTACCTCTGTTTAGTTTGTTTGAATCAGGATCCCATACTTTACGTTTGCCTAAACCATGAACACTGAAGACACCTGGGACGCCGGTGACCATGTGGGAAATGAATCACGGAAGGAGCGAAGGTACAAACTAGCGTCTGTCGGTTTTTACGCCTCCTACCGATTTCTGGGAGCACATCTGCTCATTCAACCAAGCTTTACGGCATATCCACCATGTGCCAGGCACTGTTTAAGTCTTTCTTAAACATAAAGAAGTTGTGCCAGAAGAGATGAGGGTGATCAGTGAAGCCAATATGTCCCATTCAGTCAGCAAGCTTTTTTGGCAAAAAGCCCTGGTAAATTGGGCTTTGTGGGGCAGACAATCCCTGTTGCAACTGTTCAACTCTACTGCTGTAGCTTGAAAGCATCCACAGACCATACCTTATTAAAAGACGGTGAAACCGTGTTCTAATAAAACTTTATTTACAACAACAGGTTGGAGGGCCGGATGTGGCTGACAGGCTGTGGCTTCCCAGCCCCTCGTCTAGCAAATCACACTCCTCTAGCACCAGCCTCCATGCTCAGTACTTGGGTTCGATCATCATACCCACCTGTTTGCTGGCTGTACGGGGTGAGAGATAGGACTGGGGTGTGTGGAGTCCGCACAGCTCAGTGAGGAGTCAAGTGAAGGAGCCTTAATGATAAAGGAAGTTTCCCAGCCAAGTTCTCTTACCATTCCGACAGTACAGGAACCAAGGCACCATCAGCCAGGGGGAAACCAGGTCCTCCACCTTAGCTCGGACGCGCAAAGAGATGTTGAAATGTGGTGCGAAACCCGTTGAGAGACTGGTTGGGGTGAAGTTACACTCGGGCTTGGTGATGTTCATACAGTTCACACCCATGTCTTTGGTGTCGTACCACCTACCAGAGAGGCTGCAAAGGAAAAAAGGCTTTCACTTCGTGGATTTCTCTCTTCTGCTACACCCAACAGTTTTCCCAGAGCCGATTTTTTTTTTTTTGTTTTAAAGCAGCTTTCCTGAGATACAATTTGCAGACCAGAGAACCCACCCCAGTGAAAGCGTACAACCAATGACTTTCAGGAGATTCGCAGGGTTGTGCAAACATCACAGTGATCAATTTTAGGACATTTTTATCATCCCCCAAAGAAACCCCGTACCTTTTAGCACTCACTCCCCACTGTGCCCTAACCCCCTAAGCCCTAGGCGACCATTAATCTAGAAACTTTCAGTTTCTAAGGATTTGCCTCCTCTGGACACTTCCTATAAATGGGCTCATAAACAGCATGGTCTTTTCTGATTGGCTCGCTCCACGTAGTGTGTTTTCAGGAGGGATGTGTGTTGTGGCATCAGTACGTCATCTCTTCTGATGGCCGAGTAAGATCCCAGCATATGCTTATAGGACATTTTGTTTCTTCATTCAGCTGTTTATGGACAAGTCAGTTGTTCCCACTTTTTGGCTGTTGTGAGTAACACTAAGAAACATTCACGTGCAAGTTTCTTTGTGAACATAACTTCTCAATTCTCTGGGGTAAATACCTAGGAGTGGAACTGATGGGTGATATGGTAACTCTTATTTTTAACAGTCTTCCAAAGTGGCTGCACCATTTTACATTCCCACCTGCGATGTATCAGGGTTCCCATTTCTCCGCATCCTCACCAACACTTGTCATTATGCCTTTTTTTTTATTATGGCCATCCTAGTGGCTATGCTGTGGTATGTCACTGCGGTTTTAAATTTGCATTTCTCTGATGCATATTGATGTTGGGCATCTTTTTATGTATTTATTGGCCATTGTATATTTTCTTTGGAGAACTGTCTACTCAAACCCTTTCTCTTGAGTTGTAAGAGTTCTCCATATATTCTGGATGCAAGTCTCTTACCAGATTTTTCCCATTCAGTCCTGCACCTGATTTTAATTCTTCAAGCTCAGCCCCGGCAGCTGACGTCTTAGGAAAGCTACAGTGTTCCTACAAACCCCACTCTTCCTTCCTGCTAGCGTGGAGTTCTTTTTACCCCATAGCTTCCCATTTAAAGTCTGCATCACCTGTATGAAAACCCTACTAAATACAAGGCCCCATATTCTTGTAAATGACAAGGCATCCCCCAGAGTCCCAAAGCCACACCCCTACACGGGACTCTGCTCTCCAGCCCTGACCTCTGTCCAAGGTTTTCCTTGAGGAAAACCAGGGAGGTGGCTACTAGGGACCTCGATGGGGGGCAGTAGGCAATGTGCTCTGTAGAGAAAGCCTATGCCCCCCATAGGGGCTCTGGCCTAGAAAGCAAGGCCGGGGAGACAGAAGAGACGAGGCTGGGGATCACTGCCAGGGTCTTACACACACCACACGTGCTTCTAAGTGTACCTCTGACCGGAAACTCTTCTTTTAAAGTGGTGAGTGGCAAGACGAAGGCCACTTCAAGATGGCTGACCACAGCGTCCATGGAGATGCTGCCGTACTTGCATTACCAGCAAGCCCCGGGGCCAGATCCTACTGGGGAGAGGTGCCCCCAAGCACAGGCAACCTCCCGCCTTAGATTGGGGGTGTGCTTCAGGAGGGGTAAGTGATCTTTAAAAGGTTACACAGACACTTAGACTCTAACCTTCTCCTCTGCAGATCCCAGCTGCTGAACGTGGGCAAAAGGCTCCCCACAGTTCAAAGGTCACTTCCCCATTTACCAGGGAATGGACCACTCCTGTTCCCCATCCTCCCGTCTCCTCCACACTTGGCCCTGTCAGAACTGCTTTTGTTTTTTTTTTGTTTTTGTTTTTTTTTAAAGATTTTATTTATTTATTTGATACAGAGAGAGAGATTACAAGTAGGCAGAGAGGCAGGCAGAGAGAGAGGAGGAAGCAGGCTCCCTGCGGAGCAGAGAGCCCGATGCGGGCCTCGATCCCAGGACCCTGAGATCATGACCTGAGCCGAAGGCAGGGGCTTTAACCCACTGAGCCACCCAGGCGCCCTCAGAACTGCTTTTGAAAAATGGTTCTTCGCAAAGGGGTCTAAAGGGGGACAAACCATCCAAATTTAAGTGACAGCTGACACAAGACAGCAGTTTCAGGGGGAAGAAAGGAAAAGGAAGCTGCATCTGGGAGGCCATGTCTCTTTGTCTCTTCACAAAGGGGAGAAATAAGGGGACGTTGGCCACACTTGAATGAGCGCAGTCTGGAGAGCGGGGCCCCGCCCACCACCAGGCTCTGGCCTCTGTAGTGGGGGGGCGGTTTGAGTCTCAGCCGGAGTCATGCTGGCTCCCCCTCACCATGGGTCCATCGTGGACTGCCCCTGTCCCTGAATCCATCTCACTTTGAAAGCAGCCCTCATCACAAGAGGGAGCTCGGCATAGTGGCTGACACATGGACTCTGGAGTCAGATTACCTGGGTTCAAATCCCAGTTACTTCGCTTCTCCACTCCTTAGTCCCCTTATCTATAAAATGGGGATAAGTGATGGTATTTGCCTCCCTGAGGGACCATGAAGGTTGAGCCAGCCGACATTAGGAAAGTGCCTGAGCCCGGACCTGGGGCCCAGAAAGCACCATGTAAATCACTTGTTCCACACCTGGGCAACTATGGACTTCACTGCTCAGTCTCAGATCACTTCCAAAAATGGCAAGTGTCCCCTCTGACCTAGCAATTCCTCTGCTACAAATATAAGAAAACAATCTGACGATTTATGTACAAGGACACAAGCTGGTGACCGTCTACACCCGCGAGTGGGGAAGCGTTAAATATATCACGTGTGATGCATCCTCTAATAAAACGAGCAGTAAAAATGTTTACACAGAGATCACTAGGAGGAAAAGTGCTCATACACTTAACTATGTTTGGTTGAAAAAAAAAAATAAAGGAAGCAGGACCTAAAGGTGTAACCTCAGTCTTGTTTCATTTTTACGCATACAAACCGGCACAATTTCAAACCAAGTGCATGTATTTAGAAAAAAAGTCTAGAGAGAAATACACCAGAAGCAAATGGGGATTATTCTTGGGCTATAGAGCAGTAGGTTGTTTTAATTTTATTCTTCCTGCCTTTCTGGGTGTTCTAGCCTTTTTGTAAACAATACGTGTTGCTGTTAAAATCAGGAAAAAATGAAATAAAAACATTTTCAGAAGACTGGGCTGGTCAGGTAAAATTTTTTTAAAGTGAAATCTCCAGATTTTTTAATGTTGGCACTAACTGAAAAAAAAAATTAAAAACTGCTGGTCAAACCCAGCCTGAAGGCCACATTCTCTGCAACCCCTGATTTAAACTTGAAAATTTCCCACAGTGCTCAGTGTAATTTTGGCTTTGGCTACTGTACTACCAGAAAACAGGCACCTTTGTTTCTAATTACAGTAATGCTTTACTGTGGAGAAACAGGATGGAAAAGTTTTAAGTCCCACAAGTCTCAAAATGAAATTATTTCATGTCACTAAAATGTCCCAAACATGTCAAAGTCTCTAAAAACAAAACAAGAGCAAAGGCCCTCCTCTCATCAAATCTGCGACTGGAGAAGAAAACAAGACCAGCCCGGGTTTCAGTTTCTCGTTAGCCCTCAACTTTTCCAAAGAAGGACATTCACATTCACCCCGTTCTTTGTTTCTTTTACCAAAACGATCTTCTATCCTGAAAACAAATCTCCAAGATGCTTCCCAAAAAGGAAACGAAGTAAACATGTTAGTCTGGGAAAGGAAACCATCAAAAGCTTTAAGGAATATTTCCACTATCTCCTGGTGCTCTGCCCACCCACAGATGTACTTCCCCCTTCAAGGCTAAGGAATGCTAGTCAGGATACCAGCTGTGACTTCCTGTCACCGAAATCTTGTTCAGTCCTACGACATCATGTTTACTGAATGCTGAGTAGGGCCAGCTTCGTGGCCACGTGACCCGTTCCCCGGGCCCAGAGCCCCACTCCGAGGAGGCGCTCAGTTTGATTCGTAGCTGCCGCCCTCTTGAAATTCTCAGTAATTCTGAGTAATAATGAACAAGGGTCCTCGCACCATTTTCATTTTGTGCTGGGACCCACAAATTATGTAGCTGGCCCTTGTGGACTGGTCCGCTTTCTATAGATTACTGGTACTTACTCGAGGAACAGCTAAATATAATTCAGAGATAACCCCCTAAACCCTGGTTTGGAATCTTTTTATTAAGCAAATGTTGTTACAATGGACATTCAAAGGTGAAAAAGAAGTCAGTCATCTGGAAACGCACTCCTCTTACGAATGAAGTGCCTGTAATTTTTCCAGGTTCCTTCCCTGTTCTTGACCACAGACAGGGTCCAAATTTTACACAGTTGCAACTGCTACCAGATTATCCTTTTTAATAGTTCCCTAATGTTCAACTACTAGTTAACATGACACAATTCGGCATTTTTCTGCTGATGGACATGAATGTATACTTCATTGTGTATCTGTCTTCATGAATATGAGTGTTTTCTTTTTTTTTTTAAAGATTTTATTTATTTGAGAGAGAGAGAATGAGAGAGAGCGCATGGGTGAGAGGGAGAGGCAGAGAGACTCTGAAGCAGATTCCTAGAATCTGAAGCACAGAGCCCGACGCGGGGGGCTTGATCCCACAACCTGGAGATCATGACCTGAGCCGAAACCAGGAGTCTGACGCTTAAATGACTGAGTCACCTGGGCACCCCATTTTTTTTTCTTTTTCCGATGGAAGCTTACATCACCTGCGTCGGGGAAAGTAACGTGGGCATTTCTGTGACCCTAGCTGTCTGGAGGGTGACTCCGCTGGAGGCGACCTGGGCTAATTCCCCTTGTCCAGTACGCTCTCCATCCCCCACACTCTCCCAAGCACAGAGCATTACCATTTCTTTACATTTTGTGTAACTGGTGATATCAAATGACCGGGCCAATAATTTTAACTCGGTCTCCTCTTAACCTATGGAACAAGGTCAACACGTAACAACCGAGGGCTTCGATTTTGCCTTACTTCTTCCCATATGCGTTTCTGCTGCACACCGAGGGATGAGAAACTGACAGCGGCTGAGAGAGAGAATGAGGGGCAAGAGAGTGTGAAATGGAAAACCCCTTCTAGAGATCGAGAATTAGTAGCAATTACGTGAATACATTCCTGAATAGGCCAAATCTGGCCTGTAAAGTTCGAAACACCAGATTTTTCAAACTTGAAGATGAAGGCCACGAGGTGCCTCCTGCTCTTTCAAGATGGGAAGCCCCCCTTCTACACACCTCTCCTGAACCCAAAGAACAGTCTCCCCCGCAGCTAAGAAGCCCTGTGGGTGGCAGCCCAGTCTCTGACACCAGCGCTAAGCCTTCGCACGAGTGGGAGGTTGTGAAATCTCTGTCCTTGGAGATTTTAAAAGAACAAGAGAAATAGCTGCTTCCAGCGGATTTGCCGACAACCCTGCCAAGAGGCAGGCCCGCGCCGCTGGGCCTGGGGCTCCCCGCACCCCTCCCCGCAAGGACGCCAACAGAAGGATCCGGCTTACTATTTGAATTGCACCTGGTAGACCACTGGCCTGGTGTCATTGCTCAGGGACCCCGGCTCCCAGGTCAGAACCTGCTCGGTGTTGTACAGGCGAACCTTTGGGTTTCGAGGAGCTGGCAGCTGGGAGGGGGAGTCTTGAAAGGGGCAGGGAAGAGAAGGGGGGAGGAGGGGAGAGAGAAAGGGGGGGAGGGTTGAGACAGAAAAATCTGATTACAACAATATTTAAATGCACATCATCGAACCATTCACACAGCTCCGTTTTTGTCAAAGTGCAGAAACGGTTATTACCTGAGGCATGTCTCCTCGCCCCCCGCCTTTGACTAAATACAGCCCCCGCGACACAGTCAGTGGCAGGAAAGAAAGGCTTGGGGCCTACAGATTCCAGTTCTCGGGAACGGGGCCCAGGTGCCGGAGTCCGGCTCGACTGGAATGCGTGTTCTATCTTGAATAAGCATGTGCGGCTGGGCATGTGAACTTGGGAGTCTGGGCATGTGAACTTGGGGGTCTGGGAACGTGAAATTGGGAGTCTGGGCACGTGAACTTGGGAGTCTGGGCACGTGAACTTGGGGGTCTGGGCACGTGAACTTGGGGGTCTGGGCCCCACTGTCTTCCTCAGGAATGAGAGGTAGGCAGCCGTACAGTCCGTAAGTGAATGCGGAATTGGTGGCCACATGACACGCGTTGGCCCCAGACTTGCCTTAGTTCCAGACGTGCATTGGTACTGAGGGAGCGCCTGGTAAACATCCACACACGCACACACACCCACGCCCCAAACCAGATGTGCAAAGCCCAAAGGCACGTGGAGGATGAGACATGTCCTTTGGGCTTCGTCAGAGTTGCGGTGTTCTTCATGGACCCCCCGTAACACAATCGCCAAGGTCCTGTTTAAAGTGCAGACCCCCCAGACCAGGAAATCCGCATTTTCACCCAAGCTTCCCAGCGGATTCTCAGGCACAGTGAAGGCCGAGGGCTACAGACAGCCGAATGACACCCACCCGGAGAGCCACCGCCAAGGTCAGAACCCCCCCTCCTGGGTGACACAAGCCCAGCCGCCCCAGCAGCAACTTCCCAGGACTGGGCTGGGGACCGCAAGTGCGGGAGGCTCTTCTCTTGCCAGAAAACACGATCGTGATGGGCCTTTCTCTGAGACGGAAGGTGAGTGGCCAACGCCCAGGAGGTGGAAAGAAAGGTTTTGAAAAACATGCTGTTACAGAATTCAGAGCAGGAAATTCAAACTGTATGTTTTCGGTAAACACATCCCATCTCATCCCAAGAGAATGGTGTCTGTGGCTCTTCTTCTGAAAGACGTGTCACCAAGAGTTCGTGGCCACTTGTTTACCTCCAGAACGCCTGCTGGCCCCCCAGCCCTGAGCTCAGGCGGGCCTCCGTTCCAGAATAATCCTTATTCAGCTGGAGAACCCACACTTCCGCCAACTCGCACGAGGGCCAAAGGCAGGCGGGCTGGGGTGACCCGGAGGGAGGCTCTGCCGGGCAGGCCCATCTTGCCCCCTGCGGCTGTTGCATGTGGCCAGCAGAGCCCAGAGCCTGCTCCAGGGAGCACCCCCCGGGGGAGCACTTCCTTGGGGCCGGGCACTCCTCAGAGTCTCAGAGACCCCCTTCCACTTTCCTGTATCGGCTTCCTAGGGATGCTGAGATGAAGTGGCACCAATTCAGTGTCTTACAACAACCCAGCTCCATCGCTTACAGTTCTGGGGATCAGAAGTTTGAAACTGGTCTCCCTGCGCTAACGTCCGGGTGTTGGGAGGGCTGGGTTCCTTCTGGAAGCTCTCGGGCAGAAATGGCTCCTTGCCTCCTCCAGCTTCTAGAAGCAGCCCACATTCTTTGGCTCTGACTCCTTCCCTCAGCAACAGTGGGCTGATTTCTTCTCTCTCTCTTTCTTTTCTTTCTTTTTCTTTCTTTTTTAGTGACTACCCATTTATTTATTTTTCTTAAAAGTTTTTTTTGAAGATTTAGTCATTTATGTGAGAGAGAGAGAGAGAGAGAGAGAGAGAGAGAGAGAGAGTACGAGCAGGCGGGCAGAAGGAGAGGAGACAGAAACCCAAGCAGACTCTGCACTGAGCCCGGAGCCTGACACGGTTTTGATCCCAAGACCCCAGAGATCTCGAACTGAGCGGAAATCAAGAGGCAGACACTTAACTGACTGAGCCACCCAGGTGCCCCTTTTTAAATCTTTATTTAAGTTCTAGTTAGTTAACATACAGCACAATATTGGTTTCCGGAGTAGAATTCAGTGATTCATCACTTACATATAACACTCAGTGCTCATCACAAGTGCCCTCCTTAGTGCCCATCCCCCACCTAGCTCCTCAACCCTCAGTTTGTTCTCCGTTGTTAAGAGTCTCTAATGGTTTGGTTTTTCTCTCTCTTTCCCTCTCCTTTTTTCTTCCTCTGTATTCATCTCTTTTGTTCTTAAATTCCACATGGGTGAAATCATATGGTATTTGTCTTTCTCTGACTTATTTCGCTTAGCATCACACACTTCAGCTAGACCCACATTGTTGCAAAGGGCAAGATTTCATTCCTTTGGATGGCTGAGTAATAGTCCATTGTACACAGAGACCACATCTTCTTCATCCATTCCGGAGTCGGTGGACGTTTGGGCTCTTCGTATAGTTTGGTTTTTGCTGCTAATGCTGCTACAGACACTGGGGGCCTGTGTCCATAAGAATCTGTATTTTGTCCATAAGAATCCATAGGATATAAATACCTAGTGGTGCAATTGCTGGGTCACAGGGTAGTTCTATTTTTAACTTAAAAAAAAAAAAGAATTTAGGGCGCCTGGGTGGCTCAGTGGGTTAAAGCCTCTGCCTTCAGCTCAGGTCATGATCTCAGGGTCCTGGGATCGAGCCCCACACTGGGCTCCCTGCTCAGCAGGGAGCCTGCTTCCTCCTCTCTTTCTGCCTGCCTCTCTGCCTACTTGTGATCTGATCTCCCTCTCTGTGTCAAATAAATAAATAAAATCTTTTAAAAAAATTGATTGATTGATTGATTGATTGGAGAGAGAGAGAAAGAGAGAGAGAGAGAACAGAGGTAGAGGCAGAGGGACAGGGAGAGAGAGAGAATCCCAAGCAGACTCTGCAGCAGAGCCCAACTCAGGGCTCAATCTAACGACCGTGAAATCATGACCTGAGCCAAAAATCAAGAGTTGGATGCTCGACCGACTGAGTCACCCTGGTGCCCCTCTATTTTTAATTTTTGAGGAACCTCCATACTGTTCTCCAGAGCAGCGGCACCAGCTTGCTTTCCCACCAACAGTGTAGGAGGGTTCCCCTTTCTCCGCATTCTCACCAACATCTGTTGTCTCCTGTGTTGTTAAATTTAGCCACTCTGACAGGTGCGAGGTGGTATCTCACTGTGGTTTTGATTTGTATTTCCCTGATGAGCGAGGTTGAGCATCTTTTCATGTGTCTGTTGGCCATTTGGATGTCATCTTTGGAGAAATGTCTGTTCATGTCTTCTGCCCATTTCTTAACTGGATTATTTGTTTTTTGGGTGTTGAGTTTGATAAGTTCCTTACAGATTTTGGATACTAATCTTTTATCCGCTATGTCATCTGCAAATACCTTCTCCCATTCCGGAGGCTGCCTTTTGGTTTTATCGACTGTTTCCTTTTTGTGCAGAAGCTTTTTATCTTGATGAGGTCCTGATAGTTCATTTTTGCTTTTGTTTTCCTCGCCTTTGAAGACATGTCGAGCAAGAAGTTGTTGCGGCTGAGTTCGAAGAGGTTGCCGCCTGTGTTCTCCTCTAGGATTGTGATGGATTCCTGTCTTACATTTAGGTCTTTCATCCATTTTGAGTTTATCTTTTTTTTAAGTTTTTTTTTCTTTTTTCTTCATTTTTTTCACAGGCGCCCAGGGGGTTCCCACCTGCCTTGAGTTTATCTTTGTGTGCGGAGTGAGAAAGTGGTCCAGTTTCATTCTTCTGCATGTGGCTGTCTGGTTTCCCCAGCACCATGGGTTGAAGAGACCGGGCCCATTCCTTTTCATGCTATCACCACTCTGGTCTGACTCTCTTGCCTCCCTCTTCCATCTTTCAAGGACCCTTGTGATGACACGGGGCCCACGGAGCCCTACTATCCAGGATCATCTCACTGTCTCAGGATCCCTGGTACACCTGCAAGGTCTCAACTGCCACGTGAGGTCATGGAGCCACAGGTTCCAGGGCTTAGGATGTGGACATCTTTGGGGACCAGTATTTTGCCTGCCACAGTGCCCTTCCCCATTTCCCCTATCTCCGGGGAGAAGCCATCTCCTGGAGCCCCAATCTCCAAGATCCAGACATTCAGCTAAGGAAGGAAGTACCAAGGGTCCGAGCGAGAAGGGCGGGCCTCCACCCCAACTGACAGGTGGACCAGAAGAAAGGCTTCCCCGTAAAAATGAAGTCTCCAGATGGGCCCTCTACATTCTTCAGCTTTCATTTTCCCGAGGTGTGGGGAGCTGACCCGAAGTTTTACTTTGACATTTGACTTTCCTGGAATCCCCTGTCTTACCACATTCAGAGACGATAACAAGTCTTAAAACCAAGGGTTTCACAATGAAGCATCAAAGACTGCCCACTCATTAGCAACTGCCTCATCACACTGCCCTCTGCACCTCTCGGAACCCCGGTCCTTGAACTGCCTCGCCCCTGCACCACGGCCCCCATGGGGCCCTCCTTGTTCCTGGGAAACTCAGAGCCTGCCCTTGCTGCTCCTTTTCTGGAACCTTCTTTCCCGCTAGGCCACAGCTCTCTCCCCTAATCCCTTCAGGTCTCTGCTCTCACCAGAGTGGTTTCCTGTGTAAAATGCCCAGGGCGAGGGAGTCCCTGTCCCTGACTCGTCCCCGTGGAGCTTGTTCACCACCTGGGTCCTTTGTTTACATCACGGGGCTAAGGAGCATGGATTACAGAACTAGACTGCCTGAGTTCAAAGCCGCATGCTCCTTATGACCTTGGGCAAGTTGTTCAACTTCTTTATGCTTCAGCTGTCTCATCTGTAAAATGGGTACAGTACAGACTTCACGGTGTCATTATGAGGAGAGAATGAGTTAGTTTTATGCACGAGGCTGAGGACAGGGCGAGCACCTTGTGATCCGTGCCTCTCCGCATTGATAGCGGTTACTGGACAAGTACCCTTGAAAACGAGATTGGGGAGCTCCGGGAAGGCGGGGGGTTGTTGGATTTGGGGGGACTGTTGTATTCCCCTTGCCTGGAAGAGCAGGCACTCCAGATCTGGGGAGTGACTGGCCCACAGCCCAGCAGTGGGTTCGCCTTCAGAGATTACATAACCAATTTCTTATCCTCAGCGTTGCATTCGTCCACTCGAAAACCACGCAGAGCTTAGTTAGGTTCCCTTTTTCCTTCCTTGCTTTATGCTCAAGTTCCTCCCTTTTGTCTGGTCCCTGCTGCGGCAGGGAGTGGGTGGAAAGCTCTGGGCGATGACTTATCTGCTCCACTCCAAAGAGTCAGCATATCTAGGGTCATAGTGGCTGCTGTCAAAGGTGTCCATAAAGGCTCAGTGGGAAGACAATGGAACTTATGGACAGAGGGCTTAGGCTGGAACCCTGATCCTGAGACCTACAGCCACAGATCCTGCTGACACCCCAGCCGAGCCTCGGCTTCCTCCTGCATCGTGGAACAATGCTCTCTCTCCTGGAGTTGGAGTGAGTGGCAAGCACAAGACAGATGAAAGGCAAATTAGACACTGCTGTCTGAGTAAATTTCTAAGATGTGACTATTTCAGGGTGTCCCAGCACCCAGCACCCAGACCCTGCCTTCAGGGACCCGCAACAGGGCGCCGAGCCCCAGGCTGAGTACCGTATCAGTGGTCTGACCCTGATGTAGGCAGAATAGCGCCCCCCCCAAAGATGTCTGTGTCCTATGAATATATTAGGTTACATGGCAAAGGGGAATTGAGCTTGTAGATGGAATTTAGGTTCCTCATCAAAAGACCTTAAAATAGGGAGCTTATCCAAAAATAGCTGGGTAGACCCAATGTCATCGAAACGGTGTTTCTCTGGAAGCTGGAGAAGGGAAGGGAATGATTCTCCCCCTAGAAGCTCCAGAAAAGAATGCATCCCTATGGACACCTTGATTTTAGCCCAATGGCACCAGCATCTGACTTCTGACCTCTGGAGCTGTAAGATAATAAATTATCTTGTTGTTTAAAGGCACTAAGTTTTCTAAGGCACTAAATTGGTGGTGATTTGTTACAACAACAGGAACGAATACAGTCCCTGGAGGAGGACACCAGAGCTTTAATGATACCCCAGCTCTTACAAGATAAAAGCTCACAGGAATAGTAGGGTGTACAAAGTTCCACTCTCCCTTCCCTCTCCATAGTCTGTGGGGCAATCACTCATGGACTACTAATGGTAAGAAGAGATAACGTAGGGATCCCCTGTGCAAAGAGTGTTCTCTGCCCCTCACAACTATAACTCCTCCTGGGCCCCCTTCCTGCCCTGCCCATGACCTCGGACCCGCCCTGGATCCAGGCACTTGAGACTTTACTCGTATTTGAGGATAGGCTATCCTGGGTCTCAGAAGGACAGTTTGGTTAACATGCATCACACACAGAGGGGCGCCTGGGTGGCTCAGTGGGTTCAGCATCTGCCTTTGGCTCAGGTCATGATCTCAGGGTCCTGGGATCAAGTCCCACATGGAGCTCCCTGCTCAGTGGGCAGTCTGCTTCTCCCTCTCCCTCTATCCTTCGCACACCCCCACTCATGCTCTCTCTGTCTCAAATACAATAAATAAAGTCTTAAAAAAAAACCCCACACATCACACACAGATAATAAAATCAAGTACATTAAAATAAATTCACACTAAAATTAATCATTTAATCTTGACATCCAAAGACCCTTCAGGATCTTTCCATTGATGGGGTGTTATGGTGAACATCAATGACCCTGGAGATGTGGAGAAGTCAAAAAACATTCCCTGACCCTCAGCCGTAACCAGGAAGTTGCTCTGGTCAGTAAATCCTACACATCAGCCTATTTACCAAGACCATTTGTCTCCTCCTATAAAGGTCAGTTTTGTTTCCTTGAGAGTAGATAGGCCTATTACTCCTCCTGGGCCCCCTGAGTGGGTGAATGGTGGAGAAAATAAAAGAATGGTGGAGAAAATAAAGACAGAGAATGTTTATAAAACCTTGTCTGACCTAGAAGAGTGGCCTAATAAGTGCTACCACTATCATTTTTAGTTTGCCCCCAAACATACCAGCTACTTAGCAGTTTCGACTGTTAAAAGCTGATGGGGAAGTAACAGTTACTTACTGCAGGAGTGTCTGGGTGGCTCAGTCGGCTAAGCATCTGACTTTTGATTTTGGCTCAGGTCACCATCTCGGGGCTGTGAGATCGAGTCCTATGCTGGGCTCTATGCTCAGCGGGGGTCTGCTTCTCTCTTTCTCTCTTTCCCTCTGCCCCTCCCCCTGCACACCCTCTCTCAAATAAATACATCTTAAAAGAAAAGAGTTACTTAATGCACGTTCATTTGCAATGGTGCCAGCTGTTGGGCATTTACTATCTTTCTCAGTGATCTCACAGTGCATCAGAAGCTTTGGATGGTCAAGTCAGCAAATCATGGTGATAAAATTCTATGGCACAAGTACCTTTCCAATCTACTGCAAAACTAAGCAGCAGGTACAGATACAAAGAGAAGCCTCAATTCTTTAATGTTCAGGTCAATGACCAGAGAGACCGTTGATTTACCGCACTCTAGTGGAATTGATTAATTTTTTAAAAAATATTTTATTTATTTATTTGACAGAGAGAGAGAGATCACAAGTAGGCAGGGAGAGAGGAGGAAGCAGGCTCCCTGTGGAGCAAAGAGCCCGAAGTGGGACTCGATCCCAGGACCCTGAGATCATGACCTAAGCCGAAGGCAGAGGCTTTAACCCACTGAGTCACCCAGGTGCCCGGAATTGATTAATTTTTAATCTAAAGCAAATGGCCAGTGCTTAAAGTCTTACTACTGAGGGGAGCAAAATATGTCACCCCAAAATATGTCACTTTGGCATGTTGATTTTTTATTTTGCATGTTCATTATTTGGAATTAAAGTTACTTAAAAAACAGGCAGTGCAAGAAGGACTCTAACTTTCCTTTATCCCCCTGAAAGCAGGAATTAAATATCTCCTGTGATGGTGTCCTCCATATACCAGGAGGGTAAAGGGCATCTTTACTCAGAGATAGGGAATTCAAGGCTGAGAAGGCTGCATAGACAGACTTCGTTACTTCCTCACTAATTTTCGACTCCAAACTCAAACCCCCTTGTTTGGTTAAATGTGGGCAAATCATTGTTTCTATATCTAAAAGGTCTGAAAGCTGGCTGCTTTGGTTGCTTCTTCCAGCCTCATATTTTTATAAGCTCCTGCAGGTACAAAATTAAATGGTTTTCTCCTGTTACTCTGTCTCATGTCAACTTAATTATTAGACCAGGCGAAGAACCTAGAAGGCAAGAAAGGAAATGTTTTCCTCCCCTACACTACAATTTAGATCAGGTCCACCATTTTACATACGTTATCCTTAAAACAACTCTAAGGGGTAGGTGTTGTAAGTTTTCCTTTTTAAAAATTTGTTTCCAATACTTTTTTTTTCTGACTGTAAAAACAATTTCGTGATTACTGAAGGACACTTGTGAATTAGGAAAAAGCACGGAAATTTTTCTATTACCCTTTTACCATATAACTACTGTTAATAGTTCCACTCTGCTTTGACTAACATGGTTTCTCTTAAAAATATCCCAGCTAGTTTTTAATGGTTTTTTATAAAAAAAAAATTGCAAGTAGTCACAAAAGAGATCAGTATAACATGGTGCTATTTTTCAAAGGATCAATGATAAAAGACCAGTTTCTTTCTTTCTTCTTTTTTTTTTTTTCAGAGAGGGGGGAGCGACAGAGGGAAAGGGAGAATCCTTTTTTTTCCCCTAAAGATTTTATTTATTTATTTGACAGAGAGACGGCGAGAGAGGGAACACAAGCAGGGGGAGGGGGAGAGGGAGAAGCAGGCTTCCTGCTGAGCAGTGAGCCTCCTGCAGGGGCTTGATACCAGGACCCTGGGATCATGACCTTAACCAAAGGCAGATGCTTAATGACTGAGCCACCCAGGCAATGAAAGAGGGGGGGGGGGAGAATGAATCATGGGGCTTGATCTCATGACCTGAGCTGAAATCAAGAGTCTGACGCTTAACCAAATGAGCAGGTGCCCCCATGCCAGTTTATTTCTCATGCATCACACAGACTCACAACTTTGGTAGAAGACAATAAAAGATAATTACTAGAAAGAGGCGCATGGCCTTAGGTGTTGGGCAATGTCAAGCTGCAAAGTCTCTAAATATTTCTCTCAGTGGGACTCACAGCAGAGAGGTCACGAATGCCGCATACACCCCCCACTAGTGAGGGGTAGCACTAGCATAAAGTAACCAGTACTAAGCCCATCACCCAGCTCAGTTACCAACATTTTGCCAAAGCCCTGATCCCACCTGAAGGAGGCCCAGGGAGGGCAGAACAGAGATTGCTCAAGACCTGAAGCTGGGGAGGGGTGAAGTCAGGATTCAACTCCATCTGTCTCAACGGAAAACAACCATTTGGCTCAGAACACACACCCTCATATCCAAGGCTCCTCTTATCAAGGCGCTATGGAATTTAAGGGCTTTTCTAAGTGATGCTGGCAGGAGAAACACACCTAACCCACACCCTGAGCTTCACATTGGCGAAAACTTCTAAATTCTTGAGGCTATTTAAGAGCTCCCCAACCTACGACAGTCTGTCCCCGGGAAAGAACCAGCAAAACACCCCCCTCACTGCGGTCTTCTTTTCTTTTCTTGGAGGTTTTAGATTCGGCTTCTAAGTATGGGAGTTAGTGTCAGAGGGAAGGAGGAGGCTGACCCAGGGAAGGGGCTCTCTGGATGGGATCTGAGCTGGGGATTAAAAGTCTGGTTCGGTGGACTCCCAGCCGCCAACGCCAACACGACCGGGGTGGGGGGGGGGTGTCGGGGCACTTCTGAG
>LNAC01000045.1:2155650-2296736 GCA_002007465.1 Ailurus styani | reverse complement strand
CCTCCCTCCCTCCCCCCCTCCCTCCCTTCCTTCCTTCCTTCCTTCCTTCCTTCCTTCCTTCCTTCCTTCCCTCCTTCCTTCTCTGGTTCATTTAACACATGTTTATTGACCATTCACAACAGCATCCCACACTGGGCCCTCTTCTGAACAAACACTCTGAGCTTGTGGAGCTTGGGCGGTGGGCAGTTTTTTCTCACCTGTCTGAGGATCTCACCCCAGCTCACAGTGCCATCACCCTCACTGACCTGGGGGAGTCTCCTGACCGGCCTTGACCTTCCCCAGACATGCAGTGCCTGCTGGTATTGTCCCAAATACCCAGGGACCCAAGGAAAGTAGCAAACCCCTCCTCACTCCCTCCCCCAAATGCACAGGGGTGTCTATGCAAACAAAGCCCCAGAACCTACCTGGCTGATCTCAGACTCAGAGACACTCTTTGCTTCCCAAACAAACGGGCATCACCCATATCACTTCAGGAAATGAATTAGTCCTAACGCACTTCAATTCAAATGAAGGCAGTTCTAGGGAATCTATTATGCTCATACCAAAGTTTGGTCTTATCCAAGTATTGAAAGAGGTGGATCCGTTTATTTTTTCAATTCCTCAACAAAATGTTTTGGACAAATATTAATTGAATACCCACTTATGTGCCAGACATTGTTCAAGACACTTCAGCTACAGCCCAGAACAAAGCATTATAACTACATTTAAACTTCAACATACCCTCAGACATCAGAAATTTAATAATTATCTATAAAAAAAAAAGCCATTTAAACAGGAAGCCTGACAGACTAAGGGGCAAAAATTACTGAAAAGATTCTGCATTTCCTGACCTAGGCAGATCTTTTCATCAGCAGAAAGTCTATCTTTTAAAAAGATGGGCACCACTGTGCATTGGCTTTGCAACCCTCAGAAACAAGAACTATCGAATCATATTTGCTCTCTAATCATTTTGGTCAAGGAGATCAAATCCAGCTCCCTGCCCAACTTTCCAGGGCTAGCCAATGTTCGGACAAAACCCAGGAAATGGGGAAAGAGCTCACAGGTGCTGAACCTGAAGCGAGCACAGCTGAGATGCTCATCAGTCCGGTCAAACAGGGTGGATCAGCCTGGGCTCCGTGTCCCTAGCGGGTGCACACGTGTCCTGCCTCCACCTCCTGCCCCTTAAGGATCTGGATCTCCACCTGCAGGGTCCTGGGACCGGGTAGGGGGGGAGGGGAGGGGGGAAGGGGAGAGTGCTTGTTTATCCCCAGCTCTTCTTCTGCAAACCCTCCCCCAAACGCCCCAGCATTAACTTGGCAAAACAAAAGAGATTGTTTCTATTCCACGAATTAAATTCCCCTTTGGCCCCTTCACTTGAAAACAGATTAATCTCATTTCCAAGAACCAAAATACCAATCTTTGGCTCAAGCTGGCTTTTATTTTTTTATTTTTTTTAAATTTTATTTATTTATTTGACAGAGAGATCAGATCACAAGTAGGCAGAGAGGCAGGCAGAGAGAGAGGAGGAAGCAGGCTCCCTGCCGAGCATGGATCCCCCACCAACCCACCCCTGCCCCGCTCCAATGAGGACCTCGATCCCAGGACCCTGAGATCATGACCTGAGCTGAAGGCAGAAGCTTTAACCCACTGAGCCACCCAGGCGCCCTCAAACTGGATTTTAGAAATAGTTTGTCACCGGGAGGTAAAGGACCCTGCAGATGACAATGGAAAAGAATAAGAGAAGATGGTGAAACCAATTAGGAGGGGAAAGTAGGACTAGATAGTGAAATGTGCTTTGTTGTTACTTGAAAAGAATTGGTGACATAAGAGCTGTTGCAGGGTGCCTGGGTGGCTCAGTTGGTTGGGCATTGGGCTCTTGATATCCATTCGGGTGATGATCTTATGGTCCTGGGATCGAGCCCCACCTTGGCTCCGCATTCATTGGGAGTCAGCTTGGGGATTTTCTCTCTCCCTCTGCTCCTTCCCCTCTCTAAAATAAACTAATACATCTTTTTTTTTTTAAGATTTTTATTTATTTTACAGAGAGAGAGAGCACAAGCAAGGGGAGCTGCGGGCAGAGGGAGATGGAGAAGCAGACTCCCCGCTGAGCAAGGGGCCTGAGGTAGGGCTCCATCCCAGGACCCTGGGATCATGACCTGAGCCAAAGGCAGACGCTCAACCAATGAGCCACCTAGGTGCTCCAAGAAATGCATCTTAAGAAAAGAAAACAGCTATTGTTTGCACAGTATTTAGGGGTATAATAAAATATTTTGTTTAAAACATAGCACCTGTGATAAAGTATGTTCTCCTTTATTAACTAATTGCCATTGGCATCTTTTTTTCTGTAAAGTTTATATTTTGGATGATTTCAAATTGAAAGAAAAGGCACGAAGATGGTACAGAGGGTTCAGTGTGCCCCCCATCCCGTTTCAGTTTCCCCAATGCTCTCACATTACTAAGGGACACTTGTGAAAACCCAGAAACCAACAATGGTCCCTTGATATTAACTAAACCCAACGCTTTGTTTGGATTTTTCCAGTTTCCACATTGATGTCCCTTTCCTGTTCCAGGATCCAACCCAGGATACCACAAGACCTTGCACTGGGTTCTTTTTGAAGTAGCAGATCTAAGATTCCCAAAAACGGTAGAATTAATTGTGCATTATCCCATTGGTACTATTGAAATCTAGACCTTCTTTTGAGTGTTCTTAACTTTTTAAAAAGAAATCAAATCAAAAGGACAAACCCATGAATCTGTCTCTTATAAGCAAGAGCTTGCTAGGGGAGGATTCAAATATGCATAGCATAAATATACCGATTACACCTCAACCAAGCCACAAAAAAAATTGTATGTCGCATTTAAATATAGGGTTGCAAAATGCTTTGTCAATGATTGTCAAGACAGCAGATCAATCTATATATTCGTGAGTCAGAGTCCACCTTTTCAAGAACCTCAATGACAGGGAATTTTAACTCTAAAGCTATTTTACCCTTAACCTGAATGGGAAACCAGACGAGAACCCATAGATAGAATGATTCCAAATCAGCGCTGGAGGGTCTGACCCCGTCAGGTAGCCCCAAGGCCTGAGAAAACTCTGGTGTCACTTTGGGCCTGGGCATGCCAACATCCTAGGATGTCATATACAAACTGGGCCTTAGCCTGCCTTGGGTCAAAGTTCCCTGGAGCTGAGAAGAAGAGAAAACCCACCAAGAGGCCAGGATTGTCTTCACTGAGGAAAGAATATGTCCACATTTCAGGCCGCCTTTGGAGAAGCCATTATCACGGAATAAAATAATTAGAGCATGTAATACATATAATACAGGTCCACGATTCTTTTTTTAAAGATTTTTAAAATTGTTTTTTAAAGATTCTATTTATGTATTTGAGAGAGTGAGCATGAGTGGGAGGGAGGGGCAAAGGCAGAGGGAGAAGCAGGCTCCCCGCTGAGCAGGGAGCCCGACGTAGGACTCAATCCCAGGACCCTGGGAGCACAACCCGAGCCAAAGGCAGACACTTAACTGACTGAGCCACCCAGGCACCCCTTAGATTTTAATTTTAGGTAATCTCTACACCCAACATGGGGCTTAAACTCACCACCCTGAGATCAAGAGTCTCGAGCTCTACAGATTGAGCCAGAGGGGTGCCACAATTCTAATCGTCACAATTCTAATCGACAGCTCCAGAATCCAAAGAACTCTGTAAATTACAAATGCTTCTGTAACTCATGCTCTGAATTAACATGAAGCTCTATAGAGTCTTCATTTGTCCCATTAAATGTGAAAGAGTTACAAGTGTCCCCTGAGAACCAGAAGTGGTTTGATTACATGCTGCTGGCCCGCCGCGTGCTGGACACGCCACTACCTTATCACCTTTCTAAACCCCGAATGGCTAAAACATTCCTGGTCCAAGGTTTCTAGGTAAGGTGCTGTGTTGCCTGTGCTCATAACTGCTCTCATCTACCGAACGATAACCCTGGATACGCAGACCGCCTCCCCTTCGCTCCCCAGTAGCCACTCTAGAGTGTGTGATATGTGAGTGATAGGACCCTGAGAAAGTGCCCAGGAAGTATGGGGCTGATGGAGGGTGGGCCCACGGGACAGATTTCACCATGTAACTCTTGTTAGCTCACGTTAGCTTATCCATCAACAAGGTCAGAGAAAAGCCTGGAAATCCTATTGAGGATTTCAACAATTCCCCCACAAGGGAAGAGAAGTCAAATGAGAGGTATCCCAAAAGAGGGGACATGGTGGTTCCTTTAGGGGAAACACCCCCATTGGGGTGAGGAAAAGAGGCAAGTAACTTCCCAGCTGCTAAGGACATCCTTGGACCCAGAATCAGGTTAGTGGGGAGGTGAAGTTGCCTAGACTGATGGGTCATTTTCGGGGAAAGTTAGATGCTTAGGACAGGGAAGGTGTGGACCCCTCTTTGGAGTGGAAATGGAGAGCCATAGCTTTGATGAGCCCTGGGACGCTTACCCTGGGTGACCTGTCCTTGTCCCAGGGACCTACTGAACAGGACCAGCCCTCCCGGGCCACATGGCAGAGGAAGGGATGACGCAGCCCGGGATGAACTTAGGGACATTTAGGTTAACACAGTGGGGGCTTCCTGACCCTATCGGACAGAACGTGGAAGCTGTAGTCAGCCACAAGGCTGGCTTAGAAGTCACAGGAAAGGGGGTGACAGAGGGGAATTCGCTTCCCAGAATAATGTCTTTGGCTAACTTACACTCCGCTGAGCTCAGGCAACTCTGTAACCTGCTTGTAATTTGTACTCAACCCACTTAGTAAAATAGCCATCTGGTTCGCATAATATTTGATGCTATGCGGTTGATGTGAGAAGACACTTTTACCAGTGGTTAAAGCCCTTCGAATTTTTCACCCTTGACAGAGAAGACAAAGAGACATGTGGTTATTATGTTATAACCACACAGTATCAAAGGTTACTTAGCTAAGTGTGAAAGTAACAGTAAGCACTGCGAGCATCAAGAAACTCAGGAAACTATTCCTCGAAGCCTTCTGATCACATCCAGTACTGCTTAAAAAATCAGTGAGGTCGGGCGCCTGGGTGGCTCAGTGGGTTAAAGCCTCTGCCTTCAGCTCGGGTCATGATCTCAGGGTCCTGGGATCGAGGCCCGCATTGGGCTCCATGCTCAGCAGGGAGCCTGCCTCCTCCTCCTCTCTCTCTGCCTGCCTCTCTGCCTACTTGTGATCTCTCTCTCTCTCTCTCTCTCTCTGTCAAATAAATAAATAAAAGCTTAAAAAAAATCAGTGAGGTCAAGGTCCTATGCTCTTTTATGTGCTTAAAAAAACCCTCTGAGGGCAGCAGGAAATCAGGCCCTGTCTCATTCTGGAAACAAATGCACGCCAACAGCTCCAGTAGCTCCACATCAACAAATATTTATTGAGAAACAATAAGGCATGTGACATTCCAAAGGGTATAAAATGACAACCCAGACTCTGCCTCTGAGGTCTTGCAGCCCCCAGGAGCTTAAGACGGGAACATCAGTGATGCCAAGACAAGGCAGAGGAGGAAGGAGGCAGAAACAATTCTTAGAAGGAGGGGGCCGGTCAGGAGGGTCAATGGCTGCAGGGACAAGAGCGGGAGAGGTTGGACCGAAGCCCCGGGGGTGTGCCAGCTGGGGACAGCAGGGGCTTTGAGACAGCCGTGTTGGTGAAGCCAAATCAGGAGGGATTAACCAGTGAGTGGGTGTGAGGAAGCCGAGAGGAGTGTGGTGATGAAGCATGGTGGTGAGCTGAGGAAGTGGTAGGGCCAAAGGAAATTTCTGTTGATCTTTTTAAGTTAGGGAGACCCGAGCATGTGTATAGGTGAGGGGAAGGCGTCAGCAGAGGAGGGAGGAAACATCAGGAGAGGTGACAGGTGATTGCCTTGTTCTCTCGGCGCCTGTGTGCGGACCTAGCCCAGCTCAACTTCCCTGGCTTGATGACTACTGTTTGACTTTCATTTGCTCTATAATGAGAATTTTTTCTCCTCCTCCTTCTCCTTCTTCTTCCTCCTCCTCTCCCTCCTCCTCCTCCTCCTCTTCCTCCTCCTCCTCCTTCTTCTCCTCCTTCTTCTAATTAAGGAAACTCTATGCCCAACGTGGGGCTCAAACTCACGACCCAAGACCAAGAGTCAGAAGCTCTACTGCCTGAGCCACCGAGGCGCCCCCCCCCTAATGAAAACCTCTTGATATTTTACTTGTGAAGTAAAAACAACAACCAGGGGCACCTGGATGGCTCAGTTGGTTGAGCCTCTGACTCTTGGTTTCGGCTCAGGTCAGGATCTCAGGGTCGTGAGGTCGAGCCCCGAGTTGGGCTCTGGGCTCTGCTGGGAGTCTGCTAGAGATTCTCCCTCCCTCTGCCCCTCTCCCTGTTCATTCTCTCTCTCTCTCTCTCAAATAAATAATAAAATACAACTCTTAAAAAAATAAAAAAATAAAATAAAAATGACAGCCAGAACAAGCATTTGCTGAGGTCTGTCTGGTCTGTCCTGGATGGGTTTGGGGCAAGTCTGAGCTCAGCTCAAATCTTCAATAAATAACAACTCTGTTGTGGAATATTATTATTCAGCCACAGAAAAGAATGAAGCACTGACCCAGGCTATGATGTAGATGTTGAAAACAGGCTGAGTGAAAGAAGCCAGGCACAAAAGGTCACATATTGTGTGATTCCACTTACATGGAATGTCCAGAATAGGCTAACCCAGGGAGACAGAAAGCAGGTTGGTTGGTGGCTGCTGGAGACCAGCAGGAGGGCTATGGGGAGCGACTTACTTCATGAGTACAGGGTTTCCTTTCGGGGTGCTAAAATATTTTGGAACTAGATACAGACACGAGGTACCATCAGTGTACTAAATGTCACTGAACTATAGGCTTCAAAATGGCTCGCTTTATCTCAAGCATAATAATGAAGACGAAAATGATGCCAGGAGCTGCCCCTTGCTGGATTCTGCGTGCCTCTCTGCAAGGATTTTTACTCCATATCCTTGTTCCTGTGGAGAGTCCTTAATACTTAGTGGGTGGGTCCCCCATCTGGAACAGCTCCTCCAAGACTGACTTCCTGCAGTCCTCCTCCGTCATTAGCTAGTGTTGTGGCTCAAATGTACCCTGCTCTGGGTGTTACGTAAGACTGATGAATCACTGAACTCTACCTCTGAAACTCATAATACACTGTATGTTAATTCATTGGGTTTAAATTTAACAAATAAAATACAGTGGACCTTCACGGTCTGGGTATGCCGGGGACCAAGGAATTTCCTCAGAGAGGGGACTTTCCGTGCTAGAACTGGGGAGTCCCTGATAAACCGGGATGGGTTGGTTGCCCTGTCTTGTGCTCTGATTAAAGAAGGCATGCAGAAGTCAAGGCCTGCCCAGTCCTGGGGGAAAATCTCAGGCTTGCTCAGCCAGGTAGCATGTTACAGAGATGTGTGACATGGCTCCTGGGTGACAGGGACAGAGGCTGGATCTTAAGACTGGTGAAGCTGGCTTACCTCCTAGATCAGGAGCTGTCAGCATCTTCTCCTTTTGGAGTAGAAATTGGAGTTTCCTTTGAGGTCCATCTGGAGGTCAAGGGCTGACCTCACGAGCCGCCCCTGACATCACATAGGTGTAAGGCAGCTCCCGAAGGATTATGCCACTGGTGGTGGAAGGAGCTTGCCAAGACCTTTTAGTCTGGACAGGGTCCTGGGGCTTAGGTGCAGTTGGTGAATGAAATTCAGAGATGCCTCCAGCTGGTCACACAAACTGATTAATTTACAGAGATGCCTAGGAGGCTTCTAGAAAGAGTGACTGGGACTCTCCTTTGCTTTGAAGCTCAGTGTCACTGGAGCACATCTGGATGGATGGGGGAAGGGAGAGTTGGACTGAAGCTGGTGAAAGAAGGAACATCAGGGTTCTGATTCACCCTCAGGGCTGGGTGTCTGAAGGGGGCAGGACCAAAGCGATCTGAACCTTAGTTATTTGGGAAGAGTGTTAGCCTGTGAGGGACTTGGCCATCGATGAATTATGGGGGTGCCTTCAAAAGTGAGCAGCCAAAGCACTCTTCATAACAGCCTGATGTGGAGATAAGCCAAATGTTTAACAACTTAGGAATGGGCCAACAAACTATGGTAATAATTTCTTCACAGAAATTATTCAGCAGTTAAAAATTAAAAAGAAAGAAGTGCTAATACATCTACTACATGGATGAGCCTTGAAAACCCTGTGCTAAATGAAAGAAGTCAGTCCCAAAACGTCAACATGTTGTATGATGCTCTTTCTGTGAAATATCCAGAACAGGGAAATCCATAGGCAGAAAATAGATGAATGGATGCCAGGGGCCAGAGGCAGGAAATGGGGAGTGACTACTAGCGGGTACAGAAGACCACTTTCAGGGTCCCACCAGGGTGTCCCTAGGGTTGTGCAGTTTAATCCCTACCTGCCCATGATCCATCGACTTTGTGGATGTTTCCAGACCAGCGGTTCGGGAAGCCATCTCTGAGGCCTGGGCAAGGTTGGGGTCGGGGGTGGGGTGGGAACCAGACAGAAACAGCCAGAGGAGGATCACATGGTCTGGGTGTTCTCAGAGACTTTTGTTCCCTTTGCCCAAATGTGGGTATTTTGGGTCACGGGGCTGGTTGTTGCCCCGGGGTTTTGGTTTCCTGTCTCTTGGCAAGCTTCTGTTTGCCATCCTGTTGTGTGAGGTGGAGAGAGTCATAGATGGGGGCGTGGGAGGCCTAGACCTGGCCCAGCCCAGTGTTTGTGGCTCTGGCTGCACTTTGGAAACATCTGCCTGTGTGTAGAGACTAGCAATGCTGGGGGCTTGTCCCCAGAGCCTCTGGGTCAGCTAAGGAGGAGGGTGTGGTGGGATGCCCCCTCCTTGGCCATGCAGCCAGGGTGAGCCATTTCTGCAGAAAATGATATTATGCAATAGATCACAGAGCCTCCGGGAACAAATGGACAGGAAGAGTGTGAGAGAGATGTGGCAGGCAGTAATTAATATCAACATTATGTTAATTTCCTGGATTTTGTGATATCCAGGATTTTTTTTTTAAAAAGATTTTATTTATTTATTTGAAAGGGAAAGAGCAGCAGAGGAGAGAGATGAGCAGACTCCCTGCTGAAAAGGGAGCCCTACATGGGGCTTGATCCCAGGACCCTGGGATCATGACCTGAGCTGAAGGCAGACGCTTAACTGACTGAGCCACCCAGGCGCCCCAAGATGAAGCTGATATGAGGTTGATATTTGTGGCTTGTGATTTTATTTTCTCTCACATATTCACTTTGGTACCAATTTTGTATTTTTTTCTTAAAGAGGGACTCCCAGCATTGTTTAAGGTTTACGCCCCACAAGACTTGGATCTGCCCGTTGGCTAAAGGCTCAGTTAGGTTCAGGTAAACATTTTGGTAAGAGTTCTTCTAGTTTGACATCACATCACTGCTTCTATAATGCTGGGTGTCTCACATTTAGTGATGAATCATTTAGGGTGGTGATGGCTGGACCTGTCCAGTGTGAAGATCCATTTTCCCCATTGCAGTTAGTAAGTAAGCAATGAAGAAGTATGGTGTCTCTGGGCAACTATTCTGTCCCCCAACTTTTCAGGGAATGGCTTCAACATCCATTGATGGACTTTTCCTGAATCTGTTCTTCCACTGGGAGTTGAAAAATGCTCATCTTATGACTGTTTCATGAATTTTGCCTTTATTGGCTATGATTCTTCCATGAAGAAAGCCTTCCCTCATCAATTTCACAGGTGATTTTAATGTCAGGCAACCAGTTTAGAAGCATTGGCCCAGTCCAACAGACCCATTTATAGGTGAGAAATACTGAGGTTCAGGGAGGTAAAAAGATTTGTTTAAAATCACACAGTCACTAGCAATAAAAGGCTACTTTTTTTTTAAGTACCAAAAAAGAAAAATCTTTATTCTGAAACACCTTTGCAACAGCAGAGCAGGGCCTCACAAAACTGTCACTGTTTTAGAACACCTGTCAACATTTCCTGGAACAAGACACAGCGTGGGAAATCAGACCAGGCTCTGGGAAACATTTGAAGGCTTTCCGTTTCAGCCAGGAACTAAGTGAGCTCCCTGTTCTCTCACTGCGATTATTTAACATGGCTCTGGAAGTTCTGCCTGATAAAGATAAGAAGGAAGAAGGAAGTATGATCAGAAATAAGAATACAAAATCACCACTATCTGTATACAGTGTATTCGTTTTTCTAGAATAGCTGTTCTCAAACCTTTCGGTGTCAGGACCCTTTACCAAACTCTTAAAAATTTGCTGAGGACCCCAAACAACTCTTGTCTATGTGGGTTTTACACACACACACACACACACACACACACACACATGTATATATATATATAATGTGGGTTATATATAATATATATATATATACACACACACTAGAAAATAAGACTGAGAAAAAAATTTTTAAATATTTACTTATTAATTAAAAAGTAACAAACCAATTACACAAAAATAAAAAAATTACATTTTTCTCAAACAAAAAAACATTTGATGCGAAAGACGTTCTTCTTTTGCAGCTTTATAGATCTCTTTAACCTCTGGTCTACTGGCAGGCTCTGCACACAGCAGATGCAATGTCACACAGTGCAGTTGCTAGAAAATTCCACTGTACACTTGTGAATGAATGAGAGCGAAAAAGACAAATAACTTTTTGGTATGACGGTGAAAGTAAGTAATTTCTATCTTGCAGACTCCCTGAAGGGGTTTCTGGAACCACAGTTTGAGAACTGCTGTTCTGGAACACTTGAGAGGCTCAGCTAAAAGTTTTACTAGTATCAGTTACCTTGGTAAAGTGGCTGGATAAATGATAAATATAGGAAAACGAATCACTTTCCCATATACCAGCATCTCTGCAGTGTCCTACTCCCTGTGTGTGTGTATGCATGTCCATTTTGTGTGTGTCCTGTGCCTGCGTGTGTGTATGTGTGTCCTCTGTGTTACCTTTACAGCAAATCTGAAATTTCAACAATCCAGAATGTTGAGATCTTTTGTCTTATGTTGTTCGGAGGCCAGGCTTTTCGAAGGTTTCTTTTCCCTCAGCATTCCTTCAAGAGTTTCTGGATGGGGAAAGAAGGGCAGACAGGATGGAAAAGCAGAAAAGGAGGTTCCACAGATATTATCAGAGCCGCGCCTGCCGTGTGCAGCCCTACTATGTGATGTTCCCCCTTCCTTCAAGTCATCTCCCCCAACTGGGCTTCTTGCACTGCTGTGGACATCCCAGACCTCCTGGCCAGGACTTTCAGAGAGTTTCCCCACAGTCTCTTTGTGCAGCTTGATCTTCCCATGCTCCCTGGGCATCAGGGGAACAGGGTGACTGATAGAGGTCGGCTCAGCTGAAGGTCAGGAAAGGCATATTCTTAGTTTCCAGAATCTGCCACCCTCTTTGTCACACTGGTCCACAGCCAGATCTCTGTGTTCATGGGGCGTTTCATGGAGAAACTGGTGCTTTCTCTTCCTCCAGTTCAATTCCCTTCCAGGAGCTGCCATCTGATCTACACAGTCGGGTCCCTGGGCCTCATGTGAATCGGTTGGTATGACCACTTATCCTGAAAACAGTAAGAGACTTACTGGGGAAGTAGAGAAGTCAGCAGTGCCAGGAAGACAGGAGGAGAACAAGTAAGGAGAGGGCAGGTCGATGTGAGGCTGCCCTTCAGAGCGTGAAGGGAGGTCCAGTCCCTTTCAGGGGTCGCATGACTTTGTGGCTAAATCTAAAAAGGGTGTTTTTTTTAGCCCCTTCCTCCCCAAAGCTGTCAGCATTTTCAGGGTCATCCAAATTTGTGGGGAAAACCTTGTGGGATGCCTGGCTGGCTCAGTCAGGACAGGGTGCGACTCTTGGTCTCGGGGTTGTGAGTTTGAGCCCCATGTTGGGTGGATAGCCGACTCAAAATAAATAAATAAGTAAACGTAAAAAAAAAGTAAGAAAAAACTTGTCACCTTTGTAAGCAGAAACAGCGCTGTGTTTTTTTAAAGATTGTCTTCTGTGCCTGTCAGGATTTTGTCCGCGGTCCTCTTTTCCAAGTGTCTCCAAACTTTGTCCTACTTATGTTGAAATACTGTGGTGTCTGGTTTTGTCTCAGTGCTGTAATTCTCTCTCCTTTGGATGTGTTTCATGAAATAGAAATATTTGTGTATATTAACAAGCAGGGGGTTCAGCAGGCAGAGGGAGAAGAAGGCTTCCTGCTGAGCGAGGAGCCCTATGTGGGACTCAACCCCAGGACCCTGGGATCATGACCTGAGCCCAAGGCATGAAACTTAACCATTTGAGCCACCCAGGTACCCCTGCCCAATTTATTTAAAAGATTTTATTTATTTTTATTTTTATTTTTTTTAAAGATTTTATTTATTTATTTGACACAGAGAGAGAGATTACAAGTAGGCAGAGAGGCAGGCAGAGAGGCAGGGAGAGGAGGAAGCAGGCTCCCCGCTGAGCAGAGAGCCCGATGCGGGCCTCGATCCCAGGACGTTGAGATCATGACCTGAGCAGAAAGCAGAGGCTTTAACCCACTGAGCCACCCAGGCGCCCAAAAGATTTTATTTATTTGAGAGAGCGTAAGCAAGAGAGAGAGAGAGAGAGAGAGAGAGAGAGAGAGAGAGAGAGAGAGAGAGAGAGCATGAGTGGGGAGAGAAGCAGAGGGAGAAGCAGAGTCAGAGGGAGAAGCAGACTCCCTGCTGAGCAGGGAGCCTGATGTGGGGGTTCCATCCTGGGTCTCCAGGATCATGATCTGAGCCCAAGGCAGACGCTTAACAAACTGAACCACCCAGGTGCCCCCCAATTTATTTTTAAAACATAGCTTCATTAGGTATAATTTGTATACCACAAAACATCCATCTTAAGTGTATAACTCAATAATTCTTAGTAATTTTATAGAGTTGTACAACCATTATAACAATATAATGATATAAAGAGTTATCATTTAACTCTTAAAAACACCTTAAGAAGAATCAGTACTAGAGAAAATATGGATGTCTCTTTTGTTTTTAAAAAAACCTGAAACCTGAAAGTATTTTTGAAGTATTATGTGTTCCAGTGGCAATAGGTCAGCCTAGCCAACTGAACTCTTATTTTAATGAATCAATCAATTGTTCAATAATTTATTAACCACGTGATGGCTAATTTTATGTACCAGCTTGGTGAGAGGTTATGTTGTTTGCCCAAGTTCACACAGCCAGTAGGTGGTAGAGCTGGGATTTGAAGCCACTGTCCCTTTGAGACACTATTTAGTGCCTAATTGTAAAACTCAGCATTGTACCACATTAACAAGAAGTACTTGATGATAATTCTAAATTATTTCTTCCAATGCCTTAAGACAGTGAACTCAATAATTTCATTTTTCTTATGGCAGTTAAATTTTTGCTTTTTAAGTTCCACACTTGAAAAAAATAAGCATCCCGGCATTAAAGGAAGTGTAACTAGATACTGCATACTTAGTCAAGGGGAAATTTTTGAAATAACAGACATTATAGATTTGAGGAAGTGGGTTAACAGGCTTAAGGGCCAACTATCGACCAATGAAGATTCAGAGAAATTTGCATTTCTCCATAATAGTTGTTTAAAACCAAAGGAACAATGCAACAGTGTTTCGCATCCTACATTTTCAATTAGTCTAGGTCAGTGATGCTTGAACTTGGTAATGAAGAGACCTGTACAGTGTGGGACACAATACACACGCCAGGGGTTGCTAGGATGAATGAATGCACTCAGCCTCCTTCTTTTTTTTTTTTTTCAACTTCCTTTCCCTTCCCTGAAATGACAAATAGCAACAGAACTGGGAAGACCCAGGCTTCAGTTCACGTATTTATTCTTGATGAGTATCATCATAAAGAAATGTGTTACAGGAAGTGGATACCAGTCACAGCTGGTACAGGGCCAGTTACAGAAGGAAGGTTTAGGGCACAACCCCAGTCTTGTTTTAGAGCAAAACAAATACACGAGACTGATGCTTTATTTCCAACTCTTCTCAAAAAAAAAAAAAAAAATCGAACCTCATTTATGATTTTCCATCCAGTTATAATTTTAACGAAATCTAACAAATCCTTCCCGGTTAGGCTAAACATGTACTTGAACCACATAAGTAATTGGTCATTTAAGATAAATTCTCCCAATTTCTAAACAAACAGATTTGTTGACAACACCATGTAGACCTGACTAGGTTCTCTGCTCAGCATGTGATGATGTTGAAATCAAAGGGGTAGAGGTGCCTGGGTGGCTCAGATGGTTATGTGTCTGCCTTCGGCTCAGGTCATAATCCCAGGCTCCTGGGATGGAGTCCCGCATCGGACTCTCTGTTCCCCAGGGAGCCTGCTTCTCCATCTCCTTCTGCTGCTCCCCCTGCTTGTGCTCTCTCGCTCTCTCTGCCAAATAAATAAATCAAATCTAAAATAATAATAATAATAAGAAGAAGAAATCAAAGGGTTGTCTGCACTGAGTTCTCCTCTGTAGGCTCTGGGGGGGAGGCGCCTCTGTGAAGCTTGTTCTCATTGGCAGAATCCAGGCCTTCAGGACCGAGGTCCTGAGCCTTATTTACATGCTGCTATTAGCCAGTGGCTCCCAGTCACCCAAATCCCTTGCCTTTGACTCCCCTCATCTTCATGCCAGCAAACAGTGTGTTAAATCCTCACACTTCAAATTTCTGACTTCCTCTTCTGAGATGAACCAGAGAAAACTCTAAGCTTTGAAAGTCTCATGTGATTAGGTCATGCCCACCAGGGTAATCTCCTTATCTCAAGGTCAATGGTGCTACTTTATCTAATCTAATCACGGGAGTAACATCCATTATAGTCACAAACCTGGGGATTATACAAGCTGTTTACACCAGGCATGGAGGTATTGGATACCACCTCTGAGTTCTGCCGACCACACCTGACTTCAAGAATGATCAATCCAGGGCGCCTGGGTGGCTCAGTGGGTTAACGCCTCTGCCTTCAGCTCAGGTCATGATCTCAGGGTCCTGGGATCGAGGCCCGCATCGGGCTCCCTGCTCAGCGGGGAGCCTGCTTCTCCCCCTCTCTCTCTGCCTGCCTCTCTGCCTCCTTGTGATCTCTCTCCCTCTGTGAAATAAATAAATAAAATCTTTAAAAAAAAAAAAAAAAAGAATGATCAATCCATGGTCAATCTTGTTTCATCTGGCTGTAGAATGGGCTCCCTGGGAAGCAGGCTTGGAGACCAAGGTTAGCTTGTGGGAAGTTTAGTGGGAGTGTCGGCAGGATCAACTCCGTGCAAGGCAGGGGAAAGAAGAGAGGGCTCTGAAGCTGGGATGTCCTTCAGAGGTATTCTGAAGAGGGGCAATTCCCTGGGGCATGGCCAAGAGCCTGGATGTGGGCTGCCCAGGCAGGTGTTCACTGGGGGCTCTCCTTGAAGGTACGACAGGTAAGACTTCAGCAGGTGAGGGAAGGGACTCTTCCTCATTTCCGATCAGTGCATGACACTGACTGCATTGCACAGTGGTTCTGAGCCTCTCTGGTGCACCCTGTATTTTTTGAGCTAGAGCCCAGATATCATATTATTTCATCTACAAACAGTTCCGTATTGCTTCCTCTGTGGGCACTTGACCATGTGTCATTGTAAGCAAACAGTGAGGGGGCCCCAGAAAAAAGAAAGATGAGATACAGTGTTAGTGACAACAGAGAACCCGTTTTAGGGCCCCATCTGTTTCCCTCCCCTCCTCCCCACGTGACCTGTGCTCCACTGGTCCCTGCACCTTCCTTCCTGCAGAGCTTCCTAGGAGGTGTCAGAATTACAGTGAAATGCACACACCTCAGTAGTTAAGGATATTCCCCCCCCCACCCCAGGAAGGAAGGGAACATAAAACCTACCAGTCTCTACCAGGTCAGGAAACAGCCTAAACAAATGGGAGGCAAGAGAGCAGTGATAAGGTCTCCCAGGGCTATTGCAAAAGTGAGCAAACCCTGCGGTCCTTGCCCAGGATAACGAGCCCAAGACCAGGCTCTGGGTTCTGTTCAGACGGCTTTCAGAGCCAGCCCAGAGCCCATTCTGCTTGTCCCATAGTTACTACTGCTTCATTATCATGTTAAAATCTCCACTCGAGGGTGCCTGGGTGGCTCAGTCATTAGGCATCTGCCTTTGGCTCAGGTCAGATCCTAGGGTCCTGGGATCAAGCCCCGCATTGGGCTCCCTGCTCAGAGGGGAGCCTGCTTCTCCCTCTCCCACTCCCCCTGCTTGTGTTTTCTCTCTCGCTGTGTCTCTCTCTATCAAATAAATGAAATCTTTAAAGAAAAAAAAAATCACTCAAGGAGGAGCACAGACCTCATTATCAGAACAAAATGTAAGTACAGGCGTGTTTCCTTAAGATGCACGCATGACCATATGCTCACCTTGTGTAGACAAGGTGACAAAACTCCCCTAACCCTAAATAAAAGGAACTCACTCACCCCTGTCCCAGGAGTCACGGCTTTGGAAGTTATTCCCCGTGAACTCCTTATTTGCTGCAGATAAAGTGTCCTTTGTGTGATGACTCCACCCAACGGTCTCTACCTGTGACTCACCAAGGAGCGAACTCACGTGAATTCCATCACGTCTTCAAAATCCAAGGAACCCTGATGACATGGTCTCACCTGAAAAGGGATTAGTATTTCATAGGATAAAATACGCAGTTAGTGCTAAAACTCCTCATTGTCTCATAACGGCCTCGAACTCTGCATTTCTCCTTCTCTGAAGTTTGCTTGTTTAAATCACAATGAAGAATCTATGGACTCTTTTTCCTTGCCCTTGACTTGTTAATGAGAGCACATCCCTTGCTCACTGGCTAGAGCTTGCTAGTTGTCCCATATGCTGTCATATATTGCATGTTTCTCTGCTCCTTGTGTTTCCTGTAAGTTGGTCACTGGATCTAAGGTTTGATCAGGACTGACTTTTTTGGCAAGACTTCTCCAAAGATGGTGATGTGTTCCTCTATCATGAGGTGCAGAAGGTTGGGGAGTGATGTCTGGAATGTTGGTGAGGTCCGGAGGCAAGGGCCAAGAAAGAATTTGTGAGCCGTCGTTGGTGTAAGAAGGTGATTTTATTAAAGCGCACGGGGACAGGACCCGTGGGCAGAAAGGGCTGCTGGGAGGGGGTTGACTGTGAGGGGTGACCGATTATTTACTTGGGAGGTGAGGGAGCTAAGGACAAAGGGAGGTGCCCCAAAGGATTTTCATCGGTTAAAGAAGACCCTCAGGGTACCGGAAGCCTGGCTCTTGTCACGTTAAGCTTGTTTTATCTTTAAGTAAGGCGCTAGCTAACGTTGAGACAGGTGGGAGCCTTCTGGAAGCATGTCACTCTCTGCCTATCTCAGGCCCTTGTCAATGGGCTGCAGGTCATAAAGAAACTTAATTTTGTTTCCTTCCCCTTCTGCCTCTGTTTCCCACCTCATCACGGATGGGAGGGTGATGTGGGGGCTCCAGAAAATTGAGTTATGGGTCTCTGGAAGCTAGGCTATTGATAAGAATGCTTTTTCCTTGTCAATCACTAAGATATTGGTAAACGGATGGAGACTTCTGTCCTGAAAGACTGTGATCTGAACAGAAATAAGTTTTGATGAAGGTTTACTTGGTAGCTTCTGACCTGCAACTCAGAATTCACTCAAGGGCAGGGACTCAGCAAAACTCCCATGAGGAGTATCCTCCCATTGCAAAGCGTCACCCCTTCGTATGGAAAGCAAGATCAGTGACGGTGTTGGATTCTGTCTCCATCAGGCAAGAAGTAACGTACATTCACACATACCTGCACTAATGGAAGAAAGAACCTCCAGCCATTTCCTCAAGAGATGCATTTTTTTTAAGTTTTATTTATTTTTTGACAGACAGAGAGAGACAGCAAGAGAGGGAACACAAGCAGGGTGAGTGGGAGAGGGAGAAGCAGGCTTCCCGCTGAGCAGGGAGCCCAATTCAGGACTTGATCCCAGGACCCTGGGCTTATGACCTGACCCGAAGGCAGATGCTTAATGACTGAGCCACCCAGGTGCCCCAAGAGATGCATTTCTTTTTTTTTTTTAAAGATTTTTATTTATTTATTTATTTCACAGAGGGAGAGAGATCACAAGGAGGCAGAGAGGCAGGCAGAGAGAGGGGGGGGGAAGCAGGCTCCCCGCTGAGCAGGGAGCCCGATGCGGGCCTCGATCCCAGGACCCTGAGATCATGACCTGAGCCGAAGGCAGAGGCTTTAACCCACTGAGCCACCCAGGCGCCCAAGAGATGCATTTCTAATGAAATTTTACTTCTTCTTTTTTTTGCTAATGTTTTCCTGGGTCTTTAATAGGGCTTAATAATGTTATGAGTGAATCTTATCCCTCGATTGGCACGTGTTTTATCCACTTAAAGTAATCTCTACTTCCAATGTGGGGCTTGAACCCACAACCCCGAGATCACAAGCTCCACCAAGCCAGGTACCCCTGAAACTTTGCTTCTTACGCTTAAAAATGATGCGTCGAATGTTGTGAGCTAGTTATGTCTTGAGCAAGTGTATATTACCAATAATGGCCATGATAATTCAGCCCAAAAGAAAGTTGTGTTGTTGTTTTTAATTAGTAAAATTTATTTATTTGTTTATTTATTTAAGATTTATTGACTTATTTGAGAGAGAGAGAGTGCACGTGCCCTTCCCTCACTCTCTCTCTCTTTCAAAATCAATCAATCAATCAATCACATCTTTAAAAAAAAGTGTGTAAGGGAGTATATGGACTTAAAAAATTCTTTTAGGGTACACACAGGCAAAATGTTTAAAACACCACTGTCTTCTTACCACCAACTTACCCATCCTTCCTCTCAGCCTAAACATTGGCATTTCTGTTTCTTCACTAAGAAGGATGGGGAAGTACTTGTTTTGCATTCATACCAGCAAAAGCCTGTGTGACTAACTGCATCCTCGCTTTCACAACCTGGATTTTTTTCTTTTTAAGATTTTATTTATTTGAGAGAGAGAGAGCATGAGAAAGGAGAAGGTCAGAGGGAGAACCAGACTCCCCGTGGGGCTGGGAGCCTGATGTGGGACTCGATTCCAGGACTCTGGGATCAAGCCAAAGACAGTCACTTAACCAACTGAGCCACCCAGGCTCCCTGCATGCATGCTTTCAAAAAAGATTGTATGCAATAAATCTTATAATAAAACATGTCTATACTTGTATTCTGGACAGCTCAAATAATGGCAGAGAAGAGAACAGATCCCCTTTAGAGAAAGGAGGAAAGAATGTATCAGGAACCAAAGATGGAGCAGTGGGTAACTGTAAGCCTGCCCTAAATTTCTTTTTTATTAAAATCATAACAGGGCACCTGGGTGGCTCAGTCGGTTAAGCATCTGCCTTCCGTTCAGGTCATGATCTCCGGGTTCTGGGATTGAGCCCCATTTTGGGCTCCCTACTCTGCGGGGAGCCTGCTTCTCCCTCTCCTTCTGCTCCTCCCCCTGCTCATACTCTCCCTCTTTCTCTCTCTCAAATAAACAAACAAAATTAAAAAAAAAATAAAATCATGATGCTTTTTTTTCATTGATTAGCCTTTAATCTTGAAATAGCTAGGTTTGTTTCTTCTCAATCTATTTCAACTCATTCTGTGTAGATTCAGATGATTTTTTCTTCCAAACCTGACTCTTCAATGTCACTGTCAGGAAGAAATAAAATACCAAGAATCTCCCATTAAAAAAACATGTAATAACGTGAAGGTTTGCTCTTCACCAATAAAAGTTAAAATATGGACATTTAGACTTGCAAAATTGCTATACCGTGACTGAAATCTTTTAAATAAAAAATAAACACACGGAAATTCTAAATCCTCATTTCTAAAACATAGGTAATTTTTTTTGAACTGTGGAAAAACGCATAGCATAACATGTACTGTCTTCACTATTTTTAAATGTACAGCTCAGGGGCGTTAGCTATACTCACATTGTTGTACCTCAGAGCTCTGGAACTTCTTCACCTTGCAAAACTGAAACTCTGTACCTACTGAAGAACAACTCTTCATTTTCCCCTCCCCATGGTCTCTGGCAACCGCTATTCTTTGTTTCTTTCTTTCTTTTTTAGTAATCTCTACACTCAGTGTGGGGCTTGAAATCATGACCCCAAGATCAAGAGCCGGATGATGTAGGGACTGAGCCAACCAGGTGCCCCTCCATTCTTTATTTCTATTAGTTTGACATTTTTAGAGACATCATGTGAATGAAGTCCTAGAGTATTTGTCTTTCTGTCACTGGCCTATTTCACTTAGCGTAATGTCCTCAAGATACATGCATGTTGTAGCATGTGATGGGATTTCCTTTTTAAAGACCAAATAATATTCCATTTCATGTATATAGCCTTTCTCCAGCTATTCATCCATCCATGGACATTTCTGTTGATTTTATCTCTTGACTATTGTGAATAATGCTGCAATGAACGAGGGTGTCCTCTCTGTCTCTGAGATCCTGTTTTCAGTTCTTATGGATACAGACATAGAAGTGGGATTCCTAGATTAGATGGTAGTTCTATTTTTAATTTTTTTGAGGCATCTCCATACTCTTTTCCATAGCAGCTGCACCATTTTACATCCTGCTGGAAAGAAAACCACAGGCTCCAAATGGTGTCACTTAGGTTAAGGCCCCAAGTCAATAAACCAAGAGTTAATACCCAACCAGACAACAAGTTTCAACCCTCCAGAGATGTAACCTTTAGCTTGTCAACATGAGAATTTCCTGGTCAACACTAGGAAATTTATTGATAGACCCATTCCATTCCCCATTGGAAGGCGACCTTGCCTAAAGCAATGGATTCTTTGCTAATCATTTCCTTTTCTCCACTCCCTCTCTACCTTTAAAAACTTTTCCTTTTCTGTAGCCCTTGGGAGATCCCCTCTACTTGCTAGATGGGATGCTGCCCAATCCATGAATCGATTAAGAAAGCCAACTAGATCTTTAAAGTTTACTTGATTGAATTTTTGCTATTTAACAATCCCCACCAATAGTGCACAGGATTCCAATTTCCTGCATCCCCATCAACACTTGCTATCTTCTGTGGTTATCCCAATGCATGTGAGGTGATCTGTCATTGTGGTTTTGAATTATGTTCATCAAATGGTTAGTGATATTATGCATCTTTTCTTATGCTTGTTTATTATTTATTTATCTTTGGAGAAATGTCAGTTCAAGTCCTTTGTCCATTTTATAATCAGGTTACTTTTATTGTTGTTGTTGAGTTGTGGGAGTTCTTTTTTTCTTAAGATTTTTTTCTGGTATTTATTTATTTGTCAAAGAGAAAAAGAGAGAGAGGGAGAGAGTGCACACAAGCAAGGGGAGTGGCAGGCAAAGGAAGAAGCAGACTCCCTGCTGAGCAGGGAGCCTGATGTGGGACTTGATTCCAGGACCCTGGAATCATGACCTGAGCTGAAGGCAGATGCTTAACTGACTGAGACACTCAGGTGTCCAGAGTTGTAGGAGTTCTTTATATATTCTGGATATTAACCTCTTAAGAGATACATGATTTGCAAATATTTTCTTCCTTCTGTTGGTTGCCTTTTCACTCTGTTGATTGTTTCCTTTGTTGTGTAGACATTTTTTAAGTTTGATGTCATTTGAGGAGTCGATTTTTATTTTTGTTACCTGTGCTTTTGGGGTCATATCCTAAAAAACCACTGCCAAGTCCAATGTCATGAAGCTTTTCTTTTATCTTTTCTTATAGTTTTAGGTTTTGTGTTTAGGTCTTTAATCCATCATGAGTTGGTATATGGTGTAAGGTAGGGGTCCAACTTCATTTCTTTGTATGTGGATATCCAATTTTCCCAATACCATTTACTGAAGACACTATTCTTTTCCTCCTGTGTGGTCTTGGCACCTTTTTGAAGATCATTTGACTATGCAAGGGTTTATTTCTGGGTTCTCTATTCTATTCCATTGTCTCTGTGTCTGTTTTTCAGCCCAAATGCATTTTTTTATTAACATAGTTTTATAACATGTTTTGAAGTCAGGAAGTATGAGGCCTATAACTTTATTCTTTTTTGAGATTATTTTGCTATTTAGGGTCCCTTGAGATTCTGAATAAATTTTTGGATTTTTTTTCTATTTCTACAGAAAATGACTTAGGATTTGATAGGGACTGCATTCTGTAGTTCTGTAGATCAGTTTAGGTGGTATGGGATATATTAACCACATATGAAGTCTTCAAATCCAAAAACACAGGATGTCTTTCCATTTATTTATGTCTTCTTTAATTTCTTTCAGTAATGTTTTATGATTTTTGGTATATAAATCTTTCACCTCCTTGGTTAAGTTTATTCTTAGGTATTTTATTCTTTTTGATACTATCATAAGTGGAATTGTTTTCTTTTTTTTTTGTATTTATTTATTTGACACAGAGAGAGAGATTACAAGTAGGCAGAGAGGCAGGCAGAGAGAGAGGAGGAAGCAGGCTCCCTGCTGAGCAGAGACCCCCCCGATGTGGGCCTCGATCCCAGGACCCTGAGATCATGACCTGAGCCGAAGGCAGCGGCTTTAACCCACTGAGCCACCCAGGCGCCCAATGGAATTGTTTTCTTGAATTCCTTTTCAGATCATTCATTGTTCATGTACAGAAATGTGATCAATTTTTGTGTGTTGATTTTGTATCCTACAACTTTGCTGAATTTGTTATTCTGCCTTAAATTTAACACTCTGGAAATATAAAAACTTTCATGGGGAATTTTATTTCATTTAATCTTTGCTAGATCATTATTTGGTAATATAACAGATGACATTCTCAGCAATTACTCTATAGAAAATAAAGAAACTTTTTTTGTAGTCATGCCTTTTATTTATTCTTTCATTACAGATATGAATTGAGTGCCTACATATTCTGGGCACCTTGCTAAGATCTGGGTATATATTGAACTCTCTGGGGAGCTCCTAAATTATAGATGTGCTGTGTGATTGAGAGGAGAGAGACGCCAGGTGGTAAAAATGAAGGACCTAACTCATGTTCCTCTTCTATTAGAAAGCTCTCCCATGTGCCACACAGTTGGAAAGTAGAGCGAATGTTGCAAAAGTCTTAACATACGTCTGAACAGATTGTCAATGAAATGCGAGTAGAATACTTTTCAGTAACATAAAAATTGGTCCTAAAATGAACCCTTCAAGGAAAATGTATAAAGATATCCAGTTTCTTGGTTTGTTGAGAAGAAATTTGGAAGAGAATTTGAATATATCTGACAAGCTAATTTGCCTACTATTCTGGGAAAAGTCATTTTTGTTCTCTTTCATTTTCTTAAAGGGGCTAACCATTGCTCCATATGGCCCCTGAGTTAACAGGCTGAATTAGGATAAAAGGAAACCATCATACTCAAGTTTTTCCAAAACTTTCCCACATGAGCCAATTGGACTAAATACGTTAGAACATGTTCTGTAGAAAGAGAACTCGCAGGTCATTGATGGAGGCTATTTACTGGGTTCAGTGGCCAAAGAAGGAAGAGGTGATACCAAACACTGTCCCCACACTGCACTCTATCCAGAACTACAAGGTGCTACCTTGTATGGTCTGGCCTCTCCCTGCGGGGTGGATGGGCCAGGAGATACTACTAGTCATTTTCCCTGGGTCATGATTCTTGATTGTTCTGTACCCTCATCTTCCGTTGCTTGCTCAACAGGTGAGTGTAAGGGCCTGAGTCACATCTTAATGAGTCATCTCAGGGTGTGCATTGTGGTGATTATACCCTGGGGCTAGGGCTATTTCCTTTATGGTCCAACTCTGGTCCAAAGCAGGGCTTCCTTCCCATCTTCTCCAAAACTGTTACTACGGATGTGGGGCTTTCTTCTCAATGACTCATTTACTACACAGTTCTGCTCATTAATAGGCAAAGGTCCTTCTAGTTAGAGGAGATGGTGGCTAAGTATTTGCTCAACTGCTCTATCTTGCTTTCTTTTGCTTAGTAAACCCAACAACCAAACCATTTCTGGGTCAGATCATGGTGGCCAACACAAGATTCTTACTTTTGCTTTCTTTTCGTCATTGTTCAGGATGATATATCCACAAATAGAACTTCAAGAAACTCCTTGTGTAACAATACTTTGAAAAAGTATCCTTTGAGGGTAACAACAGCTGAGGATTCACGTGGAGTGCTCTGGAAAGCATTGGGGCACACCATTAAAGAAAAGTTTTGGGGCACCTGGGCGACGCAGTAGGTTGAGTATCCCACTCTTGATTTTGGCTCAGGTCATGATATCAGGATGGTGAGATCAAGCCCTGAGTTGGGCTCTGTGCTGGGCATGGAGTCTGCTTAAAATTTTCTCTCTCCCTCTGCCCCTCCCTCACATGTGCACACATGCTCTCTAGAAAGAAAGAAAGAAAGAAAGGAAGAAAGAAAGAAAGAAAGGAAGAAAGAAAGAAAGAAAGAAAGAAAGAAAGAAAGAAAGAAAGAAAGAAAGAAAAGTTCCAAGCCAGTGTTTCCAGATGGCAGATTTATTTGTGGGGTCCACTAGCTTTCTACCAGAAATTTAAAAATTTGCCTTCACTTGGATAGTAAGCTTAAAAGTCTAATATAGGCTTATTCTGGAATCACCAGAATTCACCTGTTGTATGTTTGTGTTTAGGATCTTCTTGGGGGCACAACAGTACTATTTTGACTATTTTCAGGTAATGGGACATAAACAATGATCAACTTAGTATAATCTATTTCAGCCAATTGGGTGGCAAATAACATTAACAATATATTGTATGATCAGACATTCATCATAGTTTGATTTAAAAAAAGCAGGGGCGCCTGGGTGGCACAGTGGGTTAAAGCCTCTGCCTTCAGCTTGGGTCATGATCTCAGGGTCCTGGGATGGAGCCCTGCACCGGGCTCCCTGCTTGGTGGAGAGCCTGCTTCCTCCTCTCTCTCTGCCTGCCTCTCTGCCTGCTTGTGCTCTCTCTCTCTGTCAAATAAATAAATAAAATCTTAAAAAAAAAAGTAATGGCTGAATTGATTCATTGCAGGGTACATGGTAGATAAGACATGCTGAACTCAAATATTGAATTAATATTTTTTGCTTTAGTTTTATTGTTTTACATTTTTGATTATAATTCATTTACAAACTAGATTTGGTTTTGTTATATGAGAGCTACAAATTGAAGCTTATAATTAGTTTTAAATTCACACATACTTAGGGGATATTATAATTAAAAATTGTCAACCTTGGGAGATGCCAAAAAAGCTTTTTTTTTTCTTTAAAGGGGTCCAAACATTTCTCACGTTTGAGGAATATCCTGCTAAATAAACAGATCTGATGACAAAAGATGGGCCCTTCTTGCTCTCCTGTCTTAGAATCGTTGTTCTGGTGGTTCTCAACCCTGACACACTTCAGAATCACCCGAGGAGCTTTAAAAAAATACTATACTGCTTCAGCTATGCTAATATCAGATATAGCTGTACTGATATAATAAAAAGAATAGACTTTTAAGGGGAACCTGGGTGGCTCAGTTGGTTAAGCATCTGAGATCAGGTCATGATTTCAGGGTCCTGGGATCAAGCTCCACTTTGGGCTCCCTGCTCAGCAGGGAGTCTGCTTCTCCTTCTTCCTCTGCCCCTTCCCTGCTTGTGCTCTTTCTCTCATTCTCTCTTTCTCAAATAAAGAAATAAAATCTTAAAAATATATAGAGTTTTAAGATAAAAATGTTACTACAGGCAAAGAATGATATTTTATAATGATAAAAAGTTTAACCCATCAAGCAAAATGGAAACTATAAATATATATACACGTACCAACAGAACCCCAAAATACGTGAGGCAACACAGACAGAATTGAAGGGAGAAACAGTCAACGATAGTCAAAGACTTCAATGTCTCACTTTCAATGATGTATAGAACAACTATGAAGAAAATCAACATGGAAACAGAAACTTTGAACAATATTATAAACTGACTAGACCTCATAGGCATCTATGGAACACTAACAACAGAACACACATTCTTCTCAAGTGCTTAGGGAACATTCTCCAGGATGGATCATATGTAAGTCCATGCAAAAAGTCTCAATAAATTTCAAAGGATTGAAATCATAACAAAATATGTTCTCTGACCACAACCACAATGGAATGAATTAGAAATTGGTAACAGAAAGAAATCTGGGACATTCACAAACATGTAGAAAATTAAATGACATACTTGTAAACAATCAATGGGTCAAAAAAGTAATCAAAGGGAAATTAGAAAACAGTTAGAGATAAATAAACGGGAAAACACAACATACCAAAACTTATGAGATGCTAAGGCTTCAAGGGGGGAAATTATAGCTGTAAATACCTATACTGAGAAAGAAGAGGGGCATCTGGGTGGTGCAGTCAGTTAATCATCTGACTCTTGATGGCGGCTCAGGTCATGATCTCAGGATCTTGGGATCAAGCCCCAAGTTGGGCTCCACAGTCAGCGTGGAGTCTGCTTGAGACTCTTCCCTGCTCGCTTTGCCCTTCCCCCCTTCGCTCTCTCTTTCTGAAATAAATAAATAAATCTTAAAAAGAAAAAAGGAAGAAAGACCTGAAATCAATAACCCAACATTTCACCTTAAGAAACTAGATGACAAAGAGCAAACTAAACCCAAAGAAACAGAAGGGAGTAAAAGAATGAATAATAGAGTGAGAAATAAACGAAATAGAGAACAGAAAAAGAGTAGAGAAAATCAATGAAACCAAAAGTTGACTCTTTGAGAAGACCAATAAAATTGACACACCATTAGCTGAAAAGAGGAGACCGAAAGTGCTAAGATCAGGAATGAAAGAGGAGACATTACTATCAACCACTCAGACATAAAAAGATTATAAATGAATACTATAAACAGTCGTATGCCAAAAGAATTAGATAACTGAGATGAAATGAATAAATCCTACAAAGATGCAAACTACAAAACCTAATTCAAGAAGAAACAGAAAATCTGAATAGATCCATAGCAAGTAAAAAATTGAGTTAGTAATCCAATCCTGTAACAATCCAATTTCCCACAAAGAAAAGCTTACATAGCATGGTATCACTGGTGGATTTTACCAAACATTTAAAGAAAAATTAACACCAGTTCTTCACAAACATTTCTAAAAACAGAGAAAGAAACCTTTCCCGAAGCATCCTGTAAGGCCAGCATTACCCTGAGACCAAAAGCAGACAATGTGTCCAAAAACAACAGAACAAGAGCCTTTATGAAAATGAATGCAAAAATCCTCAACAACACACTATCGGACTGAATCCAGTCACATGTAAAAAGAATTATACACCATAATCAAGTGAGATCTATTCCAGCAATGCAGGTCCATTTAACATACAAAAATGAATAAAGGACCAAAACAAAAACAAGACAAAGCAAAGACCATGTTAGTAGACACAGAAAAAGCAACTGACAAACATATGACATACAACACCCTTTCATGATTAAAAACACTTAACAGACTGGAGGAAACTTCTTCACCCTGATAAAGGGTATCTACAAAAAGCCCCACAGCTAGCATCATAGTTAATGGTGAAAGACCATCAGCTTTCTCCCTAAGATCAGGAACAAGACACTATTCACTTTATTCAACATTGTATTAGAAGTTCTAGCTGGGGTAATTAGACAAGAAAAACAAACAAAAGATATCTGTACTGGAAAAGAAGAAGTAAAACTATCTGTATTTACAGATGGCATAGTCCTGTATATAGAAAATCCTAGGGGCACCTGGGTAGCTCAGTGGGTTAAGGGTCTGCCTTCAGTTGGGGTCATGATCTTGGGGTCCTGGGATCGGCCCCATGTCAGGCTTCCTGCTCAGTGGGGAGTCTGCTTCTCCCTCTCCCTCTGCCTCTCCTTCCTGCTTCTGTTTTCTCTCTCTTGCTCACTTTCTCTCTCAAATAAAATCTTAAAAAATATATAGAAAATCCTAAGGAATCCACCAAAACCACTGTAAAAGCTAATAAATAAGCTCAGTAAGTTTGCAAGATAAATATATAAAAATTTTGCTTTTAGCTTTTGGCAGCTGTGAGGCTGGGAAGATCCCAGCCAGGCTGAGGAAGTCAAATCTCATTGTCCTCCTACCTTTCAACTTTTCCTCAAAGCCCCTCAATAAAATGGTTTGGTTCCCCTCACCTCCAAGGGTTTTTCTGGGTTTTTGTTCTGTTTTGTTTTTTTGGTTCTATACACTTAGCAACAAAAAAATTTGAGAATTAAATTAAGAAAAACAATTCCATTTTCAATATCGTCAAATAGAATAAAATATTTAGGAATATATTTAATCAAAGAAGTGCAAGGATTAGGCATTGAAAACTAAAAAACGTTATTGAGGGCGCCTGGGTGGCTCAGTGGGTTAAAAAACGTTATTGATGGTTGTCTGGCTGGCTCAGTCAGTAGAGCATGTGACCCTCAATCTCAGGGTCATGAGTTCAAGTCCCACGTTGGGCTTGTAGCCTACGTTAAATAAATAAATGAATAAATAACATTATTGAAAGAAATTCGAGAAGACCTAAAAAAAAAAAAAAAGGAAAGATATACTATATTCATGGATTGGAAGAATCAATATGGTTAATAAGGCACTACTTTCCCAAGTCGGTCTAGAGATTCAATGCAACCAAATACCAGCTGACTTTTTTTTCCCCAGAAACTGAAAAGCTGATCCTAAAATTCATCCTTTGTTGTCCTGTGCATTGTAGGATATTTAGCAACATCTCTGGCCTCTACCTGCTAGATGTCAACTCTCATCAATCCTTGGGTAAGAGGGATTTTGGAAGACAGAGGTTTGGAAGTCCCCTCATGTGCAAAAGCACTGAAGGGCATGGAAATATGGTAGGCAGCAAGAACATCTGCTATGGTCAACACCTGTACCACTCAGAACCACTTGTGTCCCACATTAATTAATTTCATGCTGTAACTGATTCTTTGAGGTGATGGCTGATCATAATTAAAAAAAAAAGAAAATCTTATAATAGGGAAGTTAGTGGGACAGCTAGAGTTTCCATTTCTGAAGATGGTCTCCAGGCCATAATAAATCCTCATTTTCTTCCTCCTCTCTCATTCTAGGTGATTCTCCTCACTCCCAGCCAGCACTTCTTCTGGTCTGGGCTGCTTGCCTGCTGGGATAACCTTTCTCCCTGAGAGGTTCATGCCCACATACTTGGCTGTTGTCAGCTTCTGTTCCTGGAATTGCTCATTCCCAGGCATCCCTTGGCATGGCAGCACCAAAATGTGCCCCAAGGGAATTCCCAGCATTCCAGACCCACTCTTCCTTGCCTTCTTGTGTAGGTGTAACTTAACTTCCTCCTAAGAATTGGGGTGCTTTGTGGGGCCAGTGACTGAGGGTCAATGACCTGGAGGACAGGAAGGAGCAGGGCTAGAGAGGAGGCTGGAGTGTGGTAGCCCGGATGAGGGTGTAGACTAACAATAGGGTAGTAGGGGTGGAAATGGGAGAACTCCAGAGCTTTTGGGGAGGTAGAATGAATTGGGCTTGGTGAAGGGTTGGATAAAGAGCAAGAAGGAGGGGCACCTGGGTGGCTCAGTTGTTAAGCATCTGCCTTCGGCTAGGTCATGATCCCAGAGTCCCGGGATCAAGCCAGCATCTGGCTCCCTGCTCAGTGGGAAGCCTGCTTCTCCCTCTCCCACTCTCCCTGCTTGTGTTCCCTCTCTTGCTGTGTCTCTCTCTCTGTCAAATAAATAAGTAATATCTTAAAAAAAAAAAAAGAGCAAGAAGGAAGAGTCAGAGACACCTTGTAGAGCTCTGGTCTGAGCCAAAGGGTGCACCTGGGGGTCCACTTCCGGAGTGGCACACAGCAGAGTCGGTGAGGGGGTGGGGTGGGGTGGGGTGGGAAGGAGGTTTGAAAGTTCTTTTATTCATCTCCACGTATTGATTTCTTAGTAAGCGGGGCTAAGGAAGGTAAAGGGTGGAGTCAAAGACTGTCCTTGCCCTGGAGGAGGGCACAGTCTAGTGGGCAAAAAAGAAATGTCCACAAATAAATGTGATCCAGCAGAATCCGATGTCAGAGTATTTCCGCTTTTCGACCCACTAATCCTATTCCCGGACAGTGATGCGAGGAAACAACGCTGAAGAAAGCGGTGAATCTTGGGCGCCTGGGTGGCTCAGTGGGTTAAAGCCTCTGCTTCGGCTCAGGTCATGATCTCAGGGTCCTGGGATCAAGGCCCACATCGGGCTCCCTGCTCAGCGGGGAGCCTGCTTCCTCCTCTCTCTCTGCCTGCCTCTCTGCCTCCTTGTGATCTGATCTCTCTCTCTGTGTCAAATAAATAAATAAAATCTTTAAAATAAAAAAGAAAGAAAGCGGTGAATCCACTTAAATTCAGCATGTCTCCCAATAAGCCAGGCGCCCTTTGGCCCGAGGAACCGAAGACAAATGAGCACAGCCCCTGACATCAAGTTGCTCACAGTCCACTGGAGAAGATAAAACAAGCGTGAAAGTAACTGTAATATGAAACACGTGGGTCAGAGCCCAGGGAGAAATGTTGACAGAGAGATGGCCCGCCGGGCAGACCCCTCAGATGGGCCTGCGCCCCCACAGGATTCGGATGCCCCCCTCAAGACCTTCTCCTGGGGGCAGAATTCAATGGGAATTTATTTTCCCATTTATGGCTAGATAATGTTTGCAGTATCAACTCTCTTAACTGTTGTTAATGTCAAGGTAATTTCTGTAGGAAACATTACTTATATTGGTTGAGGGGTCTGGGAGGGGCTAATAGTACTTTTGAAACTTCACATTAGCAGGGTTGGCAGATTAAAAATACAGGACATCCATAGGGCACCTGGGTGGCTCAGTCGGTTAAACGTCTGCCTTGGGCTCAGGTCACCATCCCAGAGTCCTGGGATCGAGCCCCACTTCAGCCTCTCAGCTCAGCGGGGAGCCGCCTGCTTTTCCCTCCACCCCTAAGGCCGCCCCCACTCATGCATGCACGTGCTTCTCTCTCCCTCTCTCTCGCTTTCTGTCTCAAATAAATAAAATCTTAAAAAGAAAAATGCAGAACATCTGGTTACATGCGAATTTCAGGTAAACAAATGAATATTTTAGTATAAGGATGCCCCAAATATTGCATGGGACATAGACTAAAAAGGTATTCGATGTCTATCTGAAATGACAAATGGGGCGCAAAGATGACCTCTACATAGTTAGGTGGTAGGAGTCATTTAGAAGATCTCAGAGAGGGAATGATGCACTTTTATACGAAAAAACTTGTCATAATCTTTCTGTAAGTAAGATGCCAGAGTATTCAAAGCATTATGCAAAAAATTTTTCCTTTTCTTTTCTTTTCTTTTCTTTTCTTTCTTCTTTTTTTTAGTATAAGTATGTCCCATGCCATATTTGGGGAAAAGACCTATTCATTTTTTCCCTGAAATTCAAATGTAATTCAGACTTGAAGAGATGTATTTTTATTTGCTAAATCTGGCAAATGAAACCTTTAGCTGCACACTGCCCTCTTCCTGTTTCCCCACGACACACCCAGCCGGCCGTGTAAGGATCTGAGATACCAGCAAGTTGTGAACCCGAACAGGGTGATTTGTCCTCACCTAGTGGTGGACCCGGTCAACGTTATGTACCTTCAATGCTCCACTTAATTACCTCTGCAACATTTAACCAAGTGACAGCTACAGAGTCAAAAACAAAACAAACAAACCAAAAAAGAAAGAGTCCTTATTTCATGAAGCTTGCCCTTTGGCAGAAGGGGCTATATCAAGGCAAATTCCTCTAAAATCTCTCCTGGCAGCACCCTGGATGAATGTGCAGGTATGGAGGGTCACAACGATGACTTCTACGTGTTTAAGAGGTGGAGGGTCTTTTTGGAAAGATTTCAGCCTGGATGACATACCTTTTTATCCTATAAAAGTCATAATTGTTATCTTTTTCTAAGTCAAAGTCCAGACTGTTAAAACATTATGAGATTTGGGACTATGCTATTTGTTGTTATATTTAAGGACTACTCCAATCCTTTGGAAAAACGGACTATCTTTCTACTTGACAGAGGGTAGGCAAATGTTTTTCTCATTCATTCATTTTTCCCTCAGCTCCTTCCTCTCTGATGGAACTAGGAAATTTTGGGGAGGATCGGGGGTGAGGGGCAGTGAGATTTACCGTGAGAACAGTTTAATTAATTTTTAAAAATATTTATTTATTATTTCGGGGGTGTGGGCAGGGGGGAGAGAGACTCAAGCAGATCCCTCACTGAGCTCAACCCTGAGATCGTGACCTGAGCCGAAATCAAGAGTCCAAAGCTAAATGGACTGAGCCACCCAGGTGCCCCAAGGACAGTTTAATTTAAACCAGTGACTGAAAGCAACAATCTATTTTTTTCCTCTTCCCCAAACCTGTTTTTTCTAAGCCAGACTATCTACTCCATCAATTTTTTCTTCCTCCTTCATCAGTTACTACCTCATCCACAAGATGTCCTCTGCTAGAATGAGTCCCAGGTGGGATGGGCTTCATGAAAAGTAGGAAACTGGTATATTTTTTTGCATGAAAAGCATCAAATTCTCTCTTCTTGCTGTTTTCCCCTCAGGTGATGGAAAAGATACTCTTGGTTTTCCTCCATCAATATAAATATCCGATGACAAATACCCACTTGTATTTATGTGGTCTCCATACCTTGAATTCTGTGGTCACCTAAACCCAAGAAAAAAATGCAGTGAAAAGAAACTGGGTGTTACCGGTACTTGTTAAGTAACAGGGCAGTCCGTGGGCGTCAGAGCTGTATTTATTAGTATTTACTTCCTTGTTCCTTTAGAAAAAAAAATTTGAGGAAGCTTATTAAAAACAGATCATTGAAGGGTTCCCAGCCTGAGTATCAATTATGTTCAACATCAGAGTAAATGTGTCCAGACGGGGGCGCCTGGGTAGGCTCAGTGGGTTGAGGGGTCCAACTTCGTTTCGACTCAGGTCATGATCTCATGGGTCATGAGATCAAGCCCCCCATTGGGCTCCATGCTCAGCCAGGAGTCTGCTTGAGATTCTCTCCCTCTGCCCCTCCCCTTGCTCTCTAAAATAAAGAAATCTTTAAAAAAAAACAAAAATAAACGTGTCCAGATGGCAGGAGGGATCCATTTACATGTGGGACTGGGGAGTATCCTTAGAAATTTCTGAGTGTATCTTGAGAAGAGAGATTTGCAAAAGGCAGTTCAGGAGAGCAGAGTTTGCAATGCCATTACAAACTCACTTAATCAAGGCTGTGCTCCCCCCAAGTCTTAAGTTGAGGTTGTGAAAAGGCAAAGAGGAAGTGAATGAGCTCGTTGTCCAGGAGCCGGGGTTACCCAACGTTGGACATCGCAATGTTGGGCCCGGGCATCGGCCCCTTCTGCTGCGAGTGTCTCGTGAAGGTGTTGGTTGCAGCGTCTTTTCTCCATTAAAGTTTATTGAGTCAAAGCGTGACAACAACAAAAATCAAAGACTTCTGGCCCCAGTGTTTATTACAGAAAGTTGTTCATGGCAATAGGGTTTAAAACAAAAACACAAATACAAGTTTACAGAAAACACTGTACATGAAACACTGGACATGTGGTTATGTCCTTCTGCAACTCAACCAACAATCAGACAACAATCAGAAGCATCCATTTGGTTCAAATGGTGGATTTCACACATTCGGTAATAGTTTTCCAAGCACCATCCATGAGCGAGGCCCTGCACTGCTGCGGATACTGGGGATACGACAATGAATAAAAGAAAGTCCTTGTGCTGAGAGAGCTTCCGGTCTCGTGGGGGGCGGGGGTCAGACAGATACCAGACGAAAAACAAACACATAAATGTCAAGTAGTCGCAGGAAGGAGAGGGGAGGAAGGACTTCTTAAGAGCAAACAGAAGTCTTAAGAGCAAACTGGGGCTGCTTTTTAAGGTCGTCAGTGGGGGAAAAGGTACAAACTCTGTATTTAAAAAATAACTTTATAGGTTGTAAATTTTTGGTCAGATTCTGAAGTTCATAGCTCTGAGCAGCGTTTCTAATTTCCAAGTTAGAATCTCTACTAGGCAAGTACTTTATGGCTATGCTATGGACTATGACCCACGTCAAGGGCCTCCCTGATCCCTGCTATGCGTGGCCAGAAGCTGGGGCTGCGGGTCCAGGAACGCGCACAGGGTGCTCCGTGGAGCTGTGGCTATGCCCCGGAGTGGCTGCCTTCCACCTTTTCTTCCCCACAGATGAACCTGGGCCATCAGCAGGGATGATGATGGAAATAATACTGGCCTTCGGTCGTGCGTGTCCCAGCGTTGCTGTGTTGCTCTGTCGCCCTTCCCTTGGGAGGCCGCCAGAATCCCTAGACTACCTTCCCATGAAGGGGCTCCATGAATAATTTAAGAATACACTCCAGGTGGCCTTTGAAAAACATTAAGTCATTCTTAAACTTAGGTCTTCCTCCCAGTTACATTTTCTTCCTCACCATGATAGTGAACCTTCACTTTTTTGAGTGCGTGTAAGCAGAGGAGACGGGACACCCACAGAGAAGGGCCAGGTTCAGAACATGACACAGATAAGTTACATGTCAATTACATCTCACTACAACTGAGAAAGGAAAAAAACAGAAAAAACCCCCCAAAAACCAAGACACAGGGTGAGCGACCCCACAGCATGTTAATAATTAAAAGCTGATTAGATGCATTACTCTTATTTTTCACGAAAGTCACCTGCTTTCCTCCTACTGAATGATTCTACTTTTTACTCTGTCTGTTCTGTCAGGAACATTTTCTGGTCCCAAGGCTTCCAGAAGACACCGTGACCAACCTCTACACACTCCTTTATCTTAAAATATCACAACAACTTATCTCATGAGACAGTTGTCTCTTTCTCTGTTACCTGAGTGACTGCAAATTCGAATCAGAAGCTACTACTGTTCTACTCAGTTGGGAATTAGGTTGTGAGTCAGGAAGTATTAGTTAGTGTACAGGAAAGGATGACCTGGTGTGAATCCTAAACCACAGAAGAGAGAGGTGACTGTGATGTAGGAACCAAGGTTTTGGGGACACGCTGACAGGGTTCCCCTGAAAGTTGTATGGATCACATTTCCGGCACGTGCAGACGTTCCCTAAAGGAAGCTATTTTACAGAAAGCCAGTGGTCACGGTATCAGCTTTTCTAAAAAAGCTGATGAGGGCTTACACTTCAGTGTCAAAAGTAACTAAATACCTCCTGAAAAATCCTGAACTGTAACACTGAGAACGGAGGACGAGTTGGCAACACGGGCAGCCACAGGCACACGGTGACAGCGTCACCCGACAGGAACACAGTGGCTGTGTGTGCTTTGCCACAAGCCGTTAGTGCAGCGGTACTTGAAAAGTCACTAGAGAACATTTTCTGGATTTCACTCGTTTCATCAGACACGTCCAGCAACAGGTCTTTCAAGGCTCTGCGCACGGAAAAGAGATGAGAAAACTTCCGTCCAAGAGGTAAGTGCTTGCCTGTATTTTTGGACCGGTGACCTGAAGACGTCTTCCTTCTCGAACAAGCTGGCATCCACCGCACAGTTACTGAGCGGAGCAGGAGCCCGGGCTTTGAGCGCAGTTCCCCCAGAACTCCCGAATATTCTAGACCTTGTTTCTGGTCACTCGGTTTCCTCGGGCAGGAACTCTTTGCTGCATTTGCTTCCACTGCTTTCATCTTCATTAGAATAGTTTCCCGAATCTTGACTGCTTTGGGAATTATATTTTTTGTGCTCTCCATCGGTTTGGTTAGTTTCTTCTACTGGTGTGATAGTGTTTGTGTTTTCAATTATAAAACATCTTTCCGTTAGTTCCTCGGAAGTGAAAAGGAGGAGATTCCGGAGCGGCTGCTCAGAGAAACACTAATTTAAAAAGAGGGGAAGAATAGGAAGAGATCGTTTAAAATAGTAACAGTTTTTAGTTCCAACGGCATCAGCTTCTTACATCCACTGCTGAGAAAACCAGTAGTACTGGTTTATGTTAATAAACATTAAAAACCAGCTAGGAGCTTATCAACTGCTATCTGACGCTTAGAATGAGCCCCTCACTAGTGAGGTCTGTGCCTCTTGGCACTGTCTTGGGGCAGGCACATGAAGAGGACCAAGAGGGGGTGGAGGGTGCCGGTGAGCATGGGAGAGGAAAGAAAGGGGGGGCGCACTGGAACTGTGGAGTTTCTTTTGAAACTTAACAGCAGCATGGGGGCGCCTGGGTGGGTCAGTGGGTTAAGCCTCTGCCTTTGGCTCAGGTCATGATCTCAGGGTCCTGGGATCAAGCCTGCATCGGGCTCCCTGCTCATCGGGGAGCCTGCTTCCTCCTCTCTCTCTGTCTGCCTCTCTGCCTACTTGTGATCTCTCTCTGTCAAATAAATAAATAAATAAAATCTTAAAAAAAAAAAAAAGAAATTTAACAGCATAAAGGCACTTGCTCAAGTTCTCTTAATGGATCTGCTTAAGTTCACAGAGGTAACAGGTGTAAACATGCTGTAGCTGATCAACAGTTCCCCTTCGGGTCTTGCCAGCTCCAAAGCTGGGGCTCCAAGCAATACTCTCAAGGCAGGCCTGAACCCCTGACCCGGGTGGCCATGCCATCCCCAGGCTCGGTCCTGGGCTTGGGTCTTTGTCATTTAGTGTTTTCATTAAATATGCCAACCTCACGGGGGGGGGGCGGGGACAAACAGGAGCCTGTGAGGGGTGTCCCGAAAGGAGGCTTATGTTCTGTTATTTCATTTTCCGTGGTGTCATCCACGGGGTGCACTGATGAGGGTGCAGCAGGCTTTGGGTGAATACCCAGCATTTCCGTGATAAACACCAATGGAGTCAAACTGAGGACAACTATGAGATTAAGGACAAACCTTACTTACTAGTCCATGTTATTTGATATTAAATGACTGTTTCTACAGCCAATTTACCGAAAGTGAAGAAAATATCCCAGTCGTATTGTTTTCTGGGTATCAAGAAAATGCATATATTGTGTGGAAATCAAATATATCTCCCATTCATTTTAAGAAAAATCCACCTATTGACAAAAGTCACATACCTCATCTATAGTGAAAGGAGGTTTACTTGATGGAAAGAACACATAACCGATACATCTGAAGAGAAGTTTCATGACATAGATGACAACAGGAATGGAAAATAATGCAGCACAAACTCCAGCTATGAGCCAGGTTTTGGAAGTGTTTCCTAAAAGTAAGTGATATTTAGCTTCAACATAGATGTCAACACACAAATATGTTAACAATGCTGACAGTTTATGTGGATGAAATGTAGCTATGTGAAAGGAGATAGAAAAATCTATGAAATCATATACCCTTAGAAATAGTTCTGGTAACACAGCATACAACAGTTGTAGGCAATGCTTTCCCTTTATGTCTCTCTCTCTATCCATAAGTAGGCTCCATGCCCAACAAGGGACTCGAACTCATGACCCCAAGATCAAGAGTCACACGCTTTACCAACTGAGCCAGCCACATGCATGTCTCCCACCCCCTTTTTTTAGGCAATGCATTTCCACTTAAAGAGTGGCCTGGCAAGGGGAAGGATGCAATGTTGACATTTAGCTCCCAACGTGATATACAGCTAGTGTAATTAATACCATTCTGTGACTAATCAACACTGGAAACTGTAAAATACAAAATGGGACTTAACCACTCCCACAGAACAAAATTCACAATTGAACTAATGAAGTGATTTCCCCATGATAATTACATTAAGAATTATATTAAGAAAACCACCCCAAAATAGTCTTATTAAATGTTAAGGAGTAATTTTTAAGGCAGTTAATTATATGTGTATTGGATAAAATATAAAGCATTCAAAACCACTGAACTGCACATTAAAATATTTTCTAAAACTGAAAGCTTAGCCCAAAGGTCTACTTTTGATTCATGTAGCTCATGAAGAAAGTATTCTCTTTATACTTGTGTAGTAAGAAGGAAATATTTTACAATTTTCAGTGAATTGAATTATTTTTTAAAAGTCCACTTACATTAAAAAGAAAAAAAAGCGATATAATGAAAGATTCTGACCTGGTTTTGTTTTCTCGCACACAATATCACTAAAAACGCTGCTTTTATTCCACCTTTCATCCTGAATGAGTGCTCGGGCTTTGACACAATATACAGTCAGAGGTTTCAATTTAGGAAAAGTAAAATCAGTTCTTTTCTCGAGAATTTTTCTCTGTAAGAAAATAAGTAGATCATTAATAAAATTTGGTCACCTTATGAAATCAGATAGTCACCTTATGAAATCCATTTCCTAAATTCTCTAGATAATCAGTCTAAGAATGGCCTCTCCCAACCATTTAGCTGGTGTTTGTTTAAAAAATATACATTTGTTGGGGCACCTGAGTGCCTCAGTCATTAAGCGTCTGCCTTCAGCTCAGGTCATGAACCCAGAAAGCCTGCTTCTTCCTCTCCCACTCCCCCTGCTGGTGTTCCCTCTCTTGCTGTGTCTCTCTCTGTCAAATAAATAAAAAAAATCGTAAAAAAAAAACAAACATACATACATATATATATATATATACACACACACACACGCACACACACACACTAACACACACACATTTGTTTTGGACAACACGTACTAACCCAAGTCAAATTTATTATTTTTTTTCCAAGTCAAATTTAAAAATGCTACTTCCAACTGGAATATAATATATTCTTAAGACAACTCTAATTTATAAGTACCCATTGATTTGGTTTTTAAATGCCATTATCTTTCCTCTGCTCGGAGGGAGGCAGGACTAATTAGGAGTCGGGACTGGGGCCTTAAATTGCCTGTGCGATGATATCGCTTAAAGCTATGTGGCCTCGGGCAAGTTGTTTCACTTTTCTCAGCCCTATTTCCAGATCTGTAAAATGAGGACAATGACTGCTCCTCCCTGCAGTAGTCAGCTGTGGCCACTACAATGTCATATAGCAACAATAAAAATAATGACAATCAAATAATGTCACGTAATGTCACATACTTTAACAAAACATCCTGTGGCTCAAAACCCATTTATTTTTCTCACTCATGCGTGTCCTGATTGACTGTGGAGCCCGTACTGAGGCCGTGGGTCCTCCGCACGTCCCTTGCCCTCCTCGGACGAGAAACCACGTGCAGCCTGCAGAGAAGCCCCGGAGCCAAGCCGAACGGTCCTCACATTACAACTACCCACGTTCTACCGTTGGAAGCCCAGTGTCAGGGAAGCAATAAAAGGTACTCCATCCAAGTGTCTATTGAACGATTTGATCGATCAGGCAGTCTGGCAGGATCGTTTTGAAGAATGACTGAGACAATTCACGTAAACTACCGCAGTACCTGATGCATAATAAGCTTCCAGTAAATGAAAGTTGCTACTATGATTGCGATTACTGTCAGGACAGGATGGCAACTGAAATGACTTAATCTCTACTATCTGTTGAGTGATGTGCCAAGTATTTTCATATGTTACCACATCTTAATATTTTTTAAAAAAAATTTTAAGTAATCTCTGCAATGTGGGGCTCGACCCCACAGTCCTGAGATCAAGAGCGGCACACTCTACTGACTGAGCCAGCCAGGTGCTCCTCATATTTTATTTTTTTATGTTTAAATTTAATTTATTTAACTTATTTTAATTAATTAATTAATTAGATAGGGAGGGAACATAAGCAGGAGGAGATGGAGAAGCAGGCTTCCCACTGAGCAGAGAGCCTCACGTGGGGCTCGATCCCAGGACCCTGGGACCACGACCCGAGCCTAAGGCAGACGCTTAGTAACTGAGCCATCCAGGTGCCCCTGTTACCTCATTTTAAACCTCATAAACATCCTTAAAAAAAAACGGAGTTACTATGACTACCGCCACTTTAGAGAAGAGGAAACAAAATCTCAGAAAGGTAAAGCACCCTGCCTAAGGTTACACAATTTGGTGGCTTGAAACAAACAGAGGTTTTCCTGACGTAGGGACAACTGAGAACCGACTATAATTCTCAATGGGCTAAATTATGCTTTGGTTACAGTGTGTTCAGACAGTTAAAAGGAAAGTGGCCAAGTCATTATAATTTTCTTAGATTTCCAACAGAAAATAAAGTCCAGTTACAGAATTCATCCACCCAACTCCACAAGATTTTTCAAGGTTGATTCCTTGACTGTAATTCCACAGGGAAAAGATCTAGAATCATGTGGGTTATCTGATGTTGTGCACTGTCTTTGTCCGTGGTTTTCTTTTCTTTTTTTTTTTTTTTAAAGATTTTCTTTATTTGTTTGAAAGAGAGAGAGAGATCACAAATAGGCAGAGAAGCAGGCAGAAAGAGAGGAGGAAGCAGGCTCCCTGCTGAGCAGGGAGCCCGATTCGGGCCTCCATCCCAGGACCCTGAGATCATGACCTGAGCCGAAGGCAGAGGCTTTAACCCACTGAGCCCCCCAGGCGCCTGTGGTTTTCGAATATTAGTGTTTAAACCCGTGCTTCTTGACTCTTCTTTTCATGACTCCCCCTGCTGAGGAGACTTTTTAGAGGATGGTTTTCAAATCCTTCCCCAGCCATGAAATTGAACAGTAAGGACCAGGATTTTGTGTTGCAAAGCTGAACTTTGGAGGCGTGCTTTCCTCTCGGACGGCTACAAACCACTGGACGATTTGAGATTCTTCTGCCCCCTTGGAGGTAGCCTGCCCCTGGGGGACATCTGGCAAAGTCTGGAGGTTTTTTGGTTGTCACCACTGGGAGGCAGTGCTATTGGCCACCAGTGGGCAGAGATACACACAAGACAGCTCCCACAATGAAGACTTATCCAATCTGAACGTCGCCAGTGCTGAGAAACTCTGGTTTAGATAAATACCCAGGAATCATGTTAAAAACGTAAATTCCCGAGTTCCATCCAAGAGATTCTGATTCGAGTAGGAAGGGGGGCAGGGATCCAAACGTTAACAATATGCCGGGGTGCCCAGAGGCAGGTGATCTATAACTAAGCTGTGAAACAGGGAAAGATGCTAATATTCTTCCTGTTGTAAATATCAGAGTTCATCACAGTCCTCAAGTTTAAAAATCTCCCTAAAATTTTAACTTCAAACTTTGCTTCCCCAAATCCTACTTACAAAGCTATATTTAATAAGACTTATATCATGTAGCTTTTTTTTTTTTTTACCTCAGCATTTGAAGTGTTTTCCCAAAATACAATTTCATAAATTAGTGGGTAATGATGGTTCACAGGCTTGTTTTCAGACTCTTCTGGAGCGGTGATATAGACCCGCAGGGAAACGTTGTTAGTGGATTTCATGGTAATGACTGGAGGAAGCAGGGTAACTAGGGAAAAAGTATACAGACACAACGTTCGACTCGGAAAAACGATGCTAAGACTCTGTACCAAATCAGAGAAGCACAAGCTGAAGCAAAAACTATTGGCTTACTTTGTAATTGAGTATCAAATTTTTCTTCATTAGACCAAACAGATGTGGTATTTCCATCTGATGCTCGAACACGGATAAGGTAAATTCCTTTCCGGAAAGTATTTTTGGGAAAGACACACTGTGTAGTTTGGACATTTTCACAGTTTGGTATTTGTTTCCATTTACCTGAATTATCCCCAGGGATCTTTTTTAAATAGGCACTTTGAAGACAAAAAAAAAATATTACAAACATAGTAATTCGATGACTATGAAATGCCTAGTATGTGCTAGACACTATTAGGGGCTAAGGTCACAGAGAGGAACAGTCCCCACCTTCAGGAAACTCACACTATAGTGCAAGAGACACGCATACAACACAAAGAGAACCAGAGCCCTTGCTCTGTGACAAGACGGGGCTCTGTTGTACCAGGGCCGACCTGAGCCAGCCCACAAGAACCAGCACTGAATTTTCCAGAATGCTGCCAGTCAGTTATTAAAAGCCATAATTCCAAATTAAATTACATAAACTTATAAATAAAGAGGCTACATTAAAAATAAAAATACTCAAAACTTTTTTTTTTTTTAATTTATACCTGGCAGGTCAGAAGCACAGGTAATAAGCTGGATTGAAACTCATTCTGTCCTGATTATTTTACTATGTTTTATTATTGATGCTCAAAGCAATTTATGTCTATTGTATCTCTGTGGCGGAAGTACTCTGTAATGCAGTCCTCCTGTGCATTTCTTCCCAATGCCATGGTCAGTGACATCATGTTGAAAGGGACCACGGCAGGTGTACTTACATCATGAAAACTGGCAAGTGCTACAAAGAAGGTTTTTTTTGTTCCTTCTGGAAAGCCAGCTGTGAGACATATTACCCATAAGCCAATGGGTAAGTGTTAAAATGGAGATATACGCCACAGTGTGGTAAGAGCAAGTCTACACAGAATATGGACACTTAGCAGAGCCTGGAGAGGTCAAGTAAATTACTCAGAAACCAACAGCTCAAAGCAACTCAGTTCAAGCCTGGAAATACAACAGCCTCCTAAATGGTTCTCCTGTCTTTGGCGTTTCTCTGTGGTCTACATAAAGCGTTGTGATCTTCACCCTTCTTGAATACACATCTCACGTTACCTACCCCTCAATGCAAAATTCTGAATGGCACCCAAAATACCTATAGGAGAGTCTGAGGCTAAGCCTAATCTTACCCTATCCTACGTATTCAATTTTCTCTCTCATTGCTCTCCCGTGCCCAAATATTCAACTGCTCTCAAGGTAAGGCTTCTCCCATGTGGTAGGTAAAATTCCAAGATGGCCCCCGAGAGTCCTCGTGACACCCTGAGCAGAGGGACCAGCTAAGCCAGGCCTGGGCCCCTGACCAGAAGTCACTGGGAGATAACAGCACTCTTTAAGCTGTTATTAAATTAAATTTGTGGTTATTTGTTACAGAGCAAGAACACCCCCACCCCCGACCTTAACCTAATTTTCAATCTCTTTGTAGCCTGTGCTTCCCTTGTGCTGCAGCTCTGCCTAATGTGCCCTCTTGCGTCCAATTTTAAAATATGCGATTCAGCAGCGAAGGCCTTGTTCGCATCTCTTCTCCCCTCCACACGGCTTCTTGGGTCTCTCCAGCCCCATCTACCTTTACATTTTCGATTTTTGTCACCCTCATAATTTGTAGAGCACTCCTCAGCCCCAAACCACCCTCGCAATGCCACCTCAGGTCTGGAATCCAGGAACCACGTGCTGCACTGCTGTACCTTTACCATCCCTTCGGTGCTTTGTACAGTGTGCCAAGTGCCCACAAGAGACTTCGAGACCGGCCACCGGAAACCCCTATCCCTCTCAAGTCTGGGGCGCTGGTATTTAGCATACTTCTGAGAGGGAAGTATACGCAAAAGATTACTGTCCAGTTTCCGGGTCAGTCAGGGTTTATGGGCCTGTAGGCGCGGGAACGCATTCCCATTGCACGACTAACATGGAAGGACGGAGAGAGTTCCCCAGAGTGGTCCTCACTTCCCTTCGCCCTCAGTTCACTCCTCACGCTCTTCCTCTCCTGCCCTTGTTATACTTGCCTCTTTCCCTCTATTCCTCTGCTCTCAAGATAGCTTTCTTACCCATCTCCTTCCTCCCCACAACCTGCTCCTCCTTCCACTGGATTCGCCTCTTTATCCCCTTCAACTTTCCAGCCAACGTGAACTAAATGCGGTTCTCAACCACTTCTGTGGGGCTGAGATATCACCCATAGTCAGCTAGAACACAGTTCTGTCCAGCTTTCTCCATTTCCCACTGACATGATCACTAAAAAATCTGTCAAAACCACTAACATTGTCAAGAGAATGGGAAGGCTGATTTGAAATGAGTAAGACAGACTGGACTGAGATCGTTCAAGGACTCATGGAAAAAGGGAGTTCTGAAGAAAAGGTCAGGGTCATGTGTCAAGTATTCCAGATTGGGGAAAGAAGACATGCAGTGAGAAGCACACTTAAAAAACAAAAAGTGCAAGTACACGTGATATTATTAACTATGCCCATATTACAACAAATGAAGACCAAGGCTGAAAGAGGTTAAGGGATTGCTCAGGGTCATCCAGTGAGTTAACGGCAGAGCAGGGACCAGAATTAAATATCCCGTTTCCAATATGATATAATCAGCTCGGGCAGTCAGCCCCTGTGCCTGGAGCTGTAGGGGGCTGAAATGGAGGGAAAGGAATAAACTGGGCAAAAGGAAACTCATGGAATAGAACTTACTGGAGCCACTGAGCTTGAAAAGTCACATTTTCATGTGCATAATCCCATTTAAGAACATAGGTTTGCTTTTTAGCATCAACTTGAATATTTTCTGGTGGAGGCAGTTTATTTTCAACTAGAAGACAAAAAAAAAAAACAACAGAAAAGCACACATTGTTACTTTAGTGAGATAAGACATGGTAAGAATTCTTTTTTAAAAAATTTATTTATTTATTTTTAAAGATTATTTATTTATTATTTGAGAGACAGTGCGAGAGAGCAAGCACGAGTGGGGTGGAGGGGCAGAGGGAGAAGGAGAAGCAGACTTCCCCCTGAGCAGGAAGCTTGACGCGGGGCTCAATCCCAGGACCCTGAGATCATGACCTGAGCCGAAGACAGATGCTTAACTGACTGAGCCACTCAGGTGTACCACCTCTTCTTTTATTTTATTTTTTTTAAAAGATTTTATTTATTTATTTGACAGAGAGAGACACAGCGAGAGAGGGAACACAAGCAGGGGGAGTCAGAGAGGGAGAAGCTGGCTTCCCGCTGAGCAGGGAGCCCGATGTGGGGCTTGATCCCAGGACCCTGGGATCATGCCCTGAGCCGAAGGCGGACACTTAACGACTGAGCCACCCAGGCCCCCGCCCTCTTCTTTAAAAGATTTATTTGAGAGGGCGCCTGGGTGGCTCAGTGGGTTAAAGCCCCTGCCTTCGGCTCAGGTCATGATCTCGGCGTCCTGGGATCGAGGCCTGCATTGGGCTCTCTGCTCGGCAGGGAGCCTGCTTCCTCCTCTTTCTCTCTCTGCCTGCCTCTCAGGCTACTTGTGATCTGATCTCTCTGTGTCAAATAAATAAATAAAATCTTTAAAAAAAAAATAAAAGATTTATTTGAGAGAGAGAGATACATGGTAAGAATTCTCTCTCTCTTTTTTTAAAGATTTTATTTATTTATTTGTTAGAGGGAGAGAGAGAACACACAAGCAGGGGGAGCAGCAGAGGGAGAGGGAGAAGCAGGCTCCCTGCTGGGCAAGTACATCATATGAACTTCAGCAACCAAGGGGAACTGCCAGAGTTAATAGATTGCCCATCTGTAGATACAGTTACTGAATATAAAGTATAACTTCCTTCTTACCTGTGGTCTTTATACAGTACACAGGACTATAGACACCAGTTTTTCTTGGCAAAAGTCTTGCTTTAACTTTCAAACAGTAAGTGGTCTCTGGTGAGAGTTTATAAATTTTATCTCTAGGGTAAACAGTTTCAGTCCTTCTCTATAATAAAAAAAAATAGAAGTCTGCTCTTTAAAAAAGCATAAGGTCAACATTTTGAACAAATTCATGTCCTTTTTCTCTCACATTGAACAAGGTAAAAAGAATGCTTACTTCTCCACTTGAAGAGTTTTTCCAGATATCTAAGCTGTAGGTGAAGCTTGAGCTATCCAGAGCCCACATGCCATGATCTTTGGTTCCAGGTGGGGAGATGTTTATTATTATTGCCTGATCTTCAGCTTCTAAATGTACTTTCGGGGGACCAATTTGAGCTGTAAAAATATGAACACATTTACTACATAACTTCATTAATACAGGGTTGGATTAACCTGAATTAAACATTCATTTGGTAAATAATTCTCAGCGCTTTCTATGTACCTGGCGCTTTCTATGTACCTGGCGTAGTAACACTGAAAGGTCCTCACGGAGCTTAGACCTGAGCGGGAGATATGGCCCAAATCCTCAGAGACAAATACACATAATGTCGTGTGTGTAAGGAAATATGAAGTAACAGAGAGGGAGACAGGATGGTGGCAAGACCTGTTTCAGGCAAGTTAGTCAGGAAAAGCCTCTCTGTGACCTTTGAGCTGAGGCCCAAATAACATGAGGGAGTCAGTCAGGCAAATTATCTAGGGGAAGAGTATGCCAGGCTGAGCCTCCAAGGTGGTAATGCACTTCATGTTTTCAAGAGATAATAAGGAGGCTCAGGTAGCCGAATGGTTGAAAATGAGATCAGAGAAGCAGCTAGAAGACGGATAACAAAGGAAGAGGTCCGTAGTTAGCTACGGGAGGTTGCTGGAGGGTTGAGATGGGAGGAGTGCTGGGCTGTGATTTACTGTGGGAAGATCACCTTAGTTGAGGCCTGAGGAAGCAGGGAGGCCAGGAAGGAGCTACTGCAGTAGCTCAAGAGACGAGTGACAGTGGCTTGGTGAAGTCTGGTCGCAGGGGTGGACGCGACAAGGGAACTATTTCGGGATATACATCGAAGATGGATCATTCAGAATGTACTGACAGTGCAGATGCAGGGCGTGAGGAAAAGGGATGCCAAAGGTGACCCTAAGGCTCTTGGCCTGAGCAAATTAAACAGGTGCTGTCCATAGCAGGGATGGAAAAACTGCCAGAGGAGCAAATTTTGAGGGGGGAAAAAAAAATCAACTTTGGTTGACCAGATGACTAGATGCCCAAGCAGAGACATCTGTTGAAAGAGAGCTGAAGATACAGTGTAAAGGCCACGGGAAGGCATGGGGCTGGAGATGGAAATCTGGGCTTTTCTTAAGAGCACACAGATGGGATAAAAGCAGTAATAATCCCAGTGGACTGACTGTAGGAGAGAAATTGTATGACAACTCAGCCCTGCAGCTGTCTGGCACCGAAAGGTCTGGGAGGCCAGGAGGAAGGGGCAAAGGAGGGACGGATGGGCAGGAGGAGACCTGGCAGGGAGCAGGGCCCTGGAGATCCAGAAGTGGGGGGGTTTCAAGTGATAACCATGGTGTTACACAGGAACTGAGCCTGAAGAGACTGGGAACTCACTGGGCATTGAGGAAGTCACCAGAGTCCTTAACAAGACTGGTTTCTGTGCAGCAAAGAGGAACGGAGCTCGAAGGCACAGGGCCACAGACCTTCACACTCAAAGAAACTGAGGGTCCGAAAGAGCTTTCGTTGATAGAGATTCTGTCTTTCAATATTTAGCATATTAAACATTAAAACTGTAACACTTTCAAAGATTAATTCATGAACAGATAATAGTGGTAAACCCATTGCGCTGTAACAGGTATTTGTTCTAAAAAAAGAACTAGTTCCCAAAATAGACGTAGCGAGAAGAGTGGGGCTGCGTCACATCTTGTCCCAATTTCATTAATGTTTGGCTTAACAAAGATGACCGATGTAGCTCTCGCTCACTTCTGCAAGTCAGTCAGTCGGTCTCCCTGTCACCCATCAGCCTCTGGAAAACTCCAGTGTATACTCAAGACAGAATGAAAAGGAAGGGGTAGATAAGTCTTAGAATTATTATGAAAACAATCTGGCTTTTCTTTTCTTTTAAAGATTTCATTTATTTGACACAGAGAGAGAGATCAGATCACAAGTAGGCAGAGAGGCAAGCAGAGAGAGAGGAGGAAGCAGGCTCCCCGCTGAGCAGGGAGCCCGATGTGGGCCTCGATCCCAGGACCCTGAGATCATGACCTGAGCTGAAGACAGAGGCTTTAACCCACTGAGCCACCCAGGCGCCCTGGCTTTTCTTTTTTTAATGGGAGATTTTACACCATCGCCCAGGAATGGGCTTGGGAAATGAGCTGTGACAGGAATAGTTCAGGAGGAATAGCCTGTAATTCGGCAGCAGGCAACTTCTTCTTACCTTTGTCAAACAGGGTGAATGAGTCAACATAATGCCACGGAGAAGTGTCGTTACCTTCCTCTGCTCTTATCCGCAATTTGATTTCTTCATAAATATTGAGCTTGACTGAAGAAAAGTTGCATTTGGTACTGGCAACAGATTGACATCCAGGCAATTTGAACCAAGTATCATTTTCCAGTCTTTGAGATAAAAAAGGAGATGAATGAATAAGCAAATGTATAAATACAAAAGACTGTCAAACATGGTTTTCGTTCACTAAAACTAGAAACTATTGTAACTACCATTATAACTACTATTATAACTACTGTTCATGAAAACTAGAACGTACTAGGCTAAGTAGTTATTCTAGGTGAGTTAATGGCCTGTTAACATTTTGGTTGCAACGTGGACCTCCTGCCCAGCACGTATGTGCCAAGTTATTATTTAGAAAGTGGAATCATTCTGACGGTTAATTTTTTGACACAGTTCTATCATTTTGTGATGGGTTGCGTTAGGATTTCGAAGAAGCAGAGAAAGAAATAAGCCGGAAGGTAAAAAGAGTGGACTTAGTGTCAGCTTTGTTAAAAACAGCTGTGTGACTTCAGGCCAACTCCTCTGTATTTCTGGATCTTTTCCTTACTGAAAACTTGGTGACTAGATTTGAGGATTCCCTTCTCAACTTCTCTGACTGGAGTTCCCAGACCAAAGAAAGGCCTCAGAAATCAGCAGGGCTGGAGAATTTCCTCTGCCCTCATCAAAACCAAACCGTCCTTTCTGCTTGCTGTCTGAGTGATTCTTCCTACTCCTTCACTAGAAACGAAGAACTTAAAATGTTAATATAAACTGACGGGCTCCTTGTTTAGTCTATTAAAAAGTAGAACTGATTGATATAAGATGCTTCAAATACGTGAAGAAATCAAGGGTGTGTTGCCCCATGTCACTCTGGGCTACCCAGGAGGCTGACGGGAAGGTGAGAGACAGAAAACAAACTTAGTTAGGTTTTGGAATTTTTGCCCATGTGAAGCCCCGTCTACCTTAAACCAGGCAGAGAAACTCTTCTCTGAGAAGGCACTTCTGTCAAGATTGATTTATACTTTCCAGTGCTTTTCGGAGGGGAAGGAGGCAGAGGGGGGAGGGATAAATTTTCATTTTATTTATTTTTAAGATTTTGTTTGTTTATTTGACAGAGAGAGAGAGACAGCCAGAGAGGGAACATAAGCAGGGGAAGTGGGAGAGGGAGAAGCAGACTCCCCATGGAGCAGGGAGCCCAATGTGGGGCTCGATCCCAGGACCCTGGGATCATGACCTGGGCCGAAGGCAGACACTTAACGACTGAGCTGCCCAGGCACCCCTGTAGACTTCATTTTAAAAATGCTTTAAGATAACAGACTCTAGGGATGATCTAGCTACATTATTTCTGTGCTGACCCAAATATAAGTCCATCTCGTTTTTCAAAAAGGAAACATTTAAAAAAATTACTGAAAATATATGCTGGCATGTGGGAAACTTTATTCCTGCCTGGTCAGTTTCCCTTTCTACTTCTCTGAGCTGTGAGGCCAGAGTTGGCATTTAATGATACCACTCCCGAGAATCCCCTTCACATCAGAATCTATGTTAAAAAAGTCGGAAGCCCTTATTATAAACAGAAATCCTTATGAAAATTGTAAACCTGAGCCTTGACACGATTCCAACCCACTTGCCTGCTTCCCCTCCGTATTTCCTGTTCCCGGAGGAGCAGAAGCATGCTCGACTCCAATGCTTTTGTATTATAAGGAAGCTACTGCAGTGGTAGCTGTTTTAATATCATCTTAAAAAAAACCCAATCAAACCCAACTTTATCATATAAAGTATTTAGATCAGAACACAACATGACTTGAAGACGATGATGTAACCGATATAAAATTCATTTCATAAAACCCGTGCAATTACAAAATACAATTACATGCCATGTTCGCCTTTCCTATTCACCAATATTTTCTAAGTACCCAGAAGAGTGTTTAGCATACAAGGCACGCAATCTTCACCGGATGGAAGAATGAATACTAAACACTACACACATCATAACAGAATTTTGGATGTAGGTCCCTAACACTGATGTCTTAGCACGTGTTCTACAGTCACTAGAATCCTAACAGCTCATCTATGTGTCTCTGTACATTTTCACCAGTGGCATCTGTCCTACGTTTGGAGAAAAACTACATTAAAGGGCACCTGGATGGCTCAGTCGGTTAAGTGTTCAACCCTTGATTTTGGCTCAGGTCACGATCTCAGGGTCCTGAGATCGAGCCCCATGTCCAGCTCCGCTCTAGGAATGGAGCTTGCTTGAGATTCCCTCTCTCTCCTTCCCTCTGCCCCACCCCACACTCACACTTTCTCGAAAAAGATTTTGTTTTTAATTAAACAGACACTTGTTTATTGCTATTAACTATACTTCCATTGATCATTTACTCCATGCCACTGTTCTGAGCACTTTACACCCTTTACACACTTCAGGGCGCCTGGGTGACTCAGTGGGTTAAGTGTCTGCCTTCGGCTCGGGTCATGACCTCAGGGTCGTGGGATCGAACCCAATGTAGGGCTCCCTGCTCAGCGAGGAGTCTGTTTCTCCCTCTCCTCTGTGCTCTCTCTTTCAAATAAATAAATAAATAAAAGCTTAAACAAACAATTGTTCTATACTTCTACAGCCTTCTAAGTTAGACACCTTATTACGGTAGGGGGCTGGGGGGCTGTCCCATCCCAGTTTGCCTGAGATGGTCCTGGATTAAGCTTGTTGTTCCAGCTTATCTAAAATTAACTGCCGCTTTCAACTCGCAAAAGGGTCTTGGTTTGGAGGATAAGTCATACATGATCACATTGGTCTTTATCACGACTTAACAGACAAGGAGACAGTGATAAAATACATGGCATGGCATGCCTTTGCCCCAAGCAGCCTGGCCCAAGGCCACAGCACACCATACTACTGCTATACTATCTCCCTAAACTTGTAGTCTGGCATATCTTTATAAGGCAATTATTTATAAAGCTAGCAGAACGGAGCAGGATGAGAACTGAAATAATGCATTTGATGCTAAAGGCAGAAGGAAAGGATGAAAGACAGACTATCATGGACTGGAGAATTTAGTATCAGCAATAGAATGTGTGAAGGAACAATATGAGGGCACTGTCTATGTTCTTTACTAAAAGGGTGACTACATTTATTTTTTTAAAAAAAGATTTCATTTATTTATTTATTTGAGAGGGAGAATACGTGGGAGAGAGAGAACAAGAGCTGGGTGGGGGGCACAGACGAAGAGGGAGAGGCAGACTCCCCTCTGAGCAGGGAGCCCCGCACAAGGCTCGATCCTGGGGCTCCAGGATCATGACCTGAGCCAAAGGCAGACACCCAAATGACTGGGCCACCCAGGCGCCCCTAAGAGGGTAACTTTAAATAAGAGTATCTGAAACAATCTTTGTTGCATCTAAAATAGTTGTTTAATAAGAAAATTCTGAACTAAAGCAAAGAATGAAATGGACAAAACTCGAAGTTCAATTTGAAGAAAATCTCAAGAGATAAAATTTCTTAAATGATTAATTCTGAGAAAAACCATGGATGTATGTATCCAAGTTTGTGTACGTGTACATACAGACGTACACATACACACACGCACACACGCAAATGACTAAAGCGGCGAGAGGTGATTAATGTCACAGTTCTATTACTAATCACCTGCAGAACTGAGTGCCGGGGCTGTGGTTGAAGTGGGGGGATCCCGGTTCTGGGGGTCTTACACCCTGTTTCTTCACTACCCAATTACTGGGGCTGCTCTTTCTTGGACAGGGATCATGGTAAGCACATGGAGCTCTGACACCCAAAGCAGGGTCCTGTACTAACTGAGCTGTGTTCCTTCTGGAATTCTTTCTTCTGCAACTCCCTGCCTGCCCAACCTCTTGGCAGCTACGAGGTAGAATGCTAGCGCTGGGGAGAAGGCAGAAACCCAGACACAGAGTCTGCGGAAATACAGGATCCAATGTACTGACGATAATAAATTTCACCTCAATTAAAACAATGTATATCATGGGGATAATAAAAAAGCCTGACCGTAGGAGAACTGGCGGGCCTATTTCAAGACCCTGGCTAGACCTTTTGGGGTACTCTTCCATATCCTCAAGACATGTTCTAGTTTGGAGCCTAATTTATACTCAAAGAAGGTGGCGCATCTCAAAGACAGCAGGTAGGGCTGTGGTCTACGGAAGCTGTCTGCCATCCTCATCCCCCAAATCTCTTTTGCTGCAACACCCAAAGATGAATTCCACTAAGTCTCTATTTGTAGAAATGAAGTTATAAACATTACGTAGACATAAAATTTCTCTAAAAGATGGGAAAACGAATTGGTTCCCAAATCTGAGAAATGAATGATGGTGTTTACAATTTTCAAAATGGCAAAGCAATTCTTGCAAAGCAATCATTAGAGTCACGTACGTTTGATAATCTGCTGAAAAAGTCACATTCCTGACAGATGGATTGCTCCTGCTCCACCTCAGGATAAAGGTATCATCAACGATGTCGACCTCTACATTTTGAGGAGATTTTAGATCTGTTCCTCCTAGAAATCAAGGCAACAAGAAAGAAGACAGTTACATATACACTGCAGATATTCTTAAAATTTTATTCTTCCTTTCTTGTCACTGATTAAAGAATGAATACATTCAAATGTAACAGAGTATATAAAAAATGTAAAAAAACCCCGAATAGTTGCTCTCAGCACAGGGAGGCTGCTAATTAGTTATTTAATCTCCACAAATTTGAGAGAGCTAGAAAAAGGCTGAGGTTTTTTAATCTATAAAAACGAAGCCTTATATGTCATATTTATCTCAGTAAAGCTGGAAAAAATAAAGAAAACAGCATTGATCTTTTAACTGAAAGTCTCTTTACCCCAAAAAATACAAAAACACTAATTCAAAGGGATACATGCATCCATATGTTTACAGCAGCATTATTTACAGTAGCCAAGTTATGGAAGCAGCCCAAATGTCCAATGACCAATAAACAGATAAACAAAATGTGTCATACATACATCATCTATATACAATATGGAATATATGTGTGTGTGTATACACACACACACATATATATACATAAAATGGAATATTATTTAGCCATAAAAAGAATGAAATCTTGTCACTTGCGACAACATGGATGGAACTACAGAGAATTATGCTAAGTGAAATAAGTCAGAGAAAGACAAATACTATATAATCTCACTTATATGCGGAATTTAAGAAATAAGACAAATGAGGAAAGAAAAAAAAAGAGCAAGGCAAACCAAGAAACAGATTCCTAACTCTAGAGAACAAACTGAAGGTCAAGGGGTGGGGGGATGGGGAAAATGGGTGAAGGGGATTAAAGACTATACTCATCATGATGGAAAGAAAAAAGAAAGACCTTCCACCAGCTAAAAGATTACAACTTGCTGAAAGCTCAGATGACAGCTGGCATTTTTTAGCAATTAAGGTAAAAAAAAAAAAGAAAAGAAAAAGTCTCTGTATAAAAATTGTCTTTGATCTTAGAAGTGATGTAAAGGATACAAGGTTCAACTGTTAATGGCCTCAGTTTGGTTTCACATCCTGTATATACGCTTCATATATTCTGATAGAGAATGGAACAGCTGTGATTTCAAAGTTAACAGCTAGTCACAGAAACCAAATATTCACATGACAAAATTGAGAGACAGAGGTATGAATGTTTATCCTGTCAGCCAAGCCCTATAGGAACTTGGAAAGGTGTTCATACCGAGCCTGAACACTTCTGTTTATTTTTAAAGACTTCCATCTAGAGATCTATTATTTCTTAACACTTCTAGTAGGAATCTTCCCTGAGCTGGATGTCCTCTCTTCCTATTTTTCCCTTTCGCCCCCGCCAACCTGTGTGTTTCTTCCTCTCTGATTACCCAAATACTCTAAGACCCACCTCAAGTCTGACCCCTTACAGACAGAACACCTTCCTTTAACACCGCGGCTCACGCTAACCTTGCTCGTTCATTACATGCTGGACCACGAATCCCTACTGGTCAATTTCACACGAAAGCAGATGTACTGGGCACAGCACCTGACATCTAGTAGGATCTCAAAACTTGCTGAATGAAGATGTTTCAAAAGAAAACCAATTGTTTCTGTGCATTAAACACAAATCCCCATTCAGATGACCCAAATCCCCTACAGGGCAGGGTCTATACAATCTGCATTTTTCAGAGGACTCAGCATAGTGCTGGGTTCACAGGAGTTTCTTCGACAGCTCAAAGCGCTGATCTTTCACTGTTATAAGCTGCAATTTTTGCAAGGTCAGCTTTTAAATTTATTTCTGGCTCCTATAATATTTCTAGCCTTTACTTCTGCTTCGGGGCAAGCATGGTAACCTTCTGGCAGGCTTTCTACCATAGGAGTCCTTATGTAGAACTTACTTTATTGGGATTGTCTCCTCTATTTTCCAGCTAGAGATATGGTTAGGAGTCCAAAGGGGAAGAGCTGAGAAAACATCTTCCAAATTTTCCCTTTTTTTTTTTTTTTTTAATTTGGGGAGCTCCTCCTTGAGTCTCTCCTCCCTCAATTTTCTTTTTTACACTTATTTTCTCTGAGACTTCATCACAAAGGAGAATAATTTTCCTTATTCCACTCCTCCCTCTAAACTTAATTCTCATCCCATTTGTTGGGGTTTTGTAGATTGTATGTAGCCAAAGGGGAGTGACTGGGTTTATAGGAATCAACAAAAGATCTGACGGGATTTGTAGTCTCTGGTCTAGACTAGTCTAATATCACTAACTCTGGCCTTGAGACAGGGAGAAGAAATTTGATAGGGTTGAGCCAGGGATTTCCTGGGATGCAGTCCTCCTTCTGCTAAAGGAAGGAGACCCCGCAGTTAGAGGCACCTTGGCATTTGGGAGACCAAGCAATATCCTTTTGAAAACAGTATTTCACCTTTGTAGTGTGTAAGATCTATGAACAAGCACTGAATCCAATACTTCTACTTACACATCCGGTTGCTTCCAGCCTTTTACATTCCTAATGGATGATCAGAAATGATTTACTATCTTTTTAAGTCTGACATAAATCCAAACACATATGCCCATACAAATATATATTTCCTCCCATATTTTGGGTAATTTTCTTAGGCTAGGGTCCCTGAACTGCATTTACTAGATTTAAAAGGATGAATATTTTTATGACTTTGAAAGAGCAACATTAGCATCTCAAGTTTGGGTTAAAATTTTATTGATTTTTGAACATTTTACTGTTCCTTTGAGGAAAAAAGTACATCGGTTAACTGAAAGGTTAACAAATATCGATGGGTAATTGAGAATTTAGATTGTTTAACCTTTAAGAAAACAGACTACTCTTAAGCCCCAGGGCTCTGCAGCCGGGTTCCCAGAGTTTAATTTCCCATTCAGCCACTGGCTAGCTGCATGGCCTTAGGCAAGCTATTCAGTGCCTCAGTTTGCTCTTTGGTAACAGGAAGATAATAGCTTGTAGCTTTGTCCTGAAAACTAAGAGTTTACACCTTTAAAACACCTAGAGAATTGCCGGGCACATAGTTAAAAGAGTCCAATAAATGCTAGCTGTGTATAAAGTTTATTTTAGCAGCTCTCCCCTAATTTAGATTAAAATGAGTATCTTGGGCGCCTGGGTGGCTCAGTGGGTTAAAGCCTCTGCCTTCGGCTCAGGTCATGATCCCAGGGTCCTGGGATCGAGGCCCACATCAGGCTCCCTGCTCAGCAGGGAGCCTGCCTCCTCCTCTCTCTCTGTCTGCCTCTCTACCTACTTGTAATCTCTCTCTGCCTCGCTGTGTCAAATAAAAAAAAAATCTTAAAAAAAAATAAAATAAAATGAGTATCTTAATGTACATCCTGTTTGAATGCTACTTTTATGTGAAAATTCTGGGGAAGTTATTTTTGGATCACTGCACAATGAGCCGAATACAAAAATTTCAAGAACAAAAGACTTCAAAGAAATGACCACGGGTTATACCAGGACCATAGTACCCATATACTATATACACTATATTTACAGATGAGTTTGAGAAATAGGAGACCAATGTACCTACCATACGGGGGTACGGTTGTCAAAGCAAACAGTTAAGGACTTTGAACCTAGGTGGCCTCCCTGACCCCTTGGATTCCTGCCCTTCGGTGTTAGTCCCTCTTTCTCTCTGGGGACCTCCTCACTGCGAAGTCAACCTTATTAATAGTGACCATTCCCCCGATGCGTCCCAGTGAAGTATTAATAAAGGCAGCAAACCAGCCTGGTGGTCCCGGTCTCTCTATTTTGGTTGCGCATTTTTCTTTTATTATTACTTTTTATTAGACTGTACCAATCCCGAGGGCAGCGAAATTGTTGCAATCTTCATCCCGCTCCCACGTGGGGCTGAATAACTGTTTCCTTAAATCGATACAATGTTTCAGGAACAGCAACACAATTTGCCCCTAAAGCCTTGTTTATTACTTAAGGGTCCAGCCCGGCGACTGGCTTCTCCGAAGAGAAACAAAGCGGGCAGGAAGGCTCTCGCTCACCCAGCACCCCGGCGGTGGAAGCGCACAGAACCCGCGGGGAGGGCGTCCCCCGCCCGGGGACCGGGACGCCGGCCCCAAGCAAGCGGCGCGGAAGGATCCTTGGAACACCGACGCTTCCAGATTTTCGCTCTGAGCGCCGTGACCCCGGACAGCAGTCTCCCGGACGCCACGCCGGCTTCCCGGGGCCAAGGCTCCCAACGCCCCCACCGCCCAGCCTCTCGTCCCGCCCCGGGCCTGCGCCGGGACCCCTCGTCGCTCACCTGCGGCTGCGGGCAGCATCCACGGCACCCCGGCGACCAGCACCAGGGTCGTCGCGCCCAGGAGGGCGAGCATCGTTCGCAGGCCACCGCCGGCCGAGGAAGTCACATCCTCGGTCCCCTCTCGCAGCACCGAACTACGCGAGGCAAGCCTAGGCGCACGGGCAGCCCCCTGCCTCCGCCCCGCCCCTCCCTTCCCCGCCCCTCCGCGCTCGCCCCGCCCTTCCGCACTCGCCCCGCCTCTCCGCGCACGCACGTCCCCTCCGCGCTCGCCCCGCCCCTCCGCGCACGCGCTGTCTCTCCGCGCGCGCACCGCCCTACGGGTCTTGCGCGCCGGAGCGCGCCCTTGGGGAGAGCGGTGGCCCGCGCGTGCGCGCCTGGAGTTGGGGTGACCCTCCCGCTGTCCTCCTCGCTCCTCCTTTTTACCGCCAGTGGCCGCCCACGACGGTCCACCCTCTCATTCCGGAAAGGCTACGCCTAACAGGAGGCCTTGACCCAAACAGGAACGCGGCGTGTGCTGGCTCAGGCCTCGCGGCGGCGGAGTTACCCAGCCCTGCCCTGCGCTGGCGGCGGCGGTCGAGCGCTGGCGGCTCTCGCTCTCCCCCTCCCGGTCGCGGACCCCGAGGCCGTGGGGAGCAGTGTCGGGGCGGCTTGGTTAAGGGACGCAGAAATGAGGAAGCGGCCAAGGGGCCAAGGCCGTTTCTGTGTGCAGAGCGCTGTGAGCGAGGGGCAAGAGTGTCCAGAGTTAAGCCAGGAAGCGTCGAGCACTCGTTTTCGGGGCGACCTGGCCGAGGGGCTCACGGGACCCTTGGAGGAAGTCGTGACAGCGTGGGGGCTGGGGGTGGTTTCCGGAACCCCGGTCTCTAAGCAGTTTTGATCGTTTACCCTTATCAGTAAACAGTTTGGGTCGAGCATTCAACTCGTCATTTAAATGCTTTAATAATAGGTTATGTATATCAGAATACGCAGACGAAAAATATAAAGGATGAGAGAATGAGATAATCATGCTTAGCTGTTAATTACAACTAAACAATATTAATTATCATGGGATGAGATGAATATTTGTAGAGAACAATGCACTTGGATTTTGCTTTATAAACAACTTTGAGGATTGATTTATATACCATGAAATTCACCCATTTTAAGTGAAAAATGATTTTTAGTAAATCTAACCAGTTTTGGGGCCTCATTTTTATTTTTTATTTTTAGAAACCAAGAGCAAGTGTTAAGGGGGGGTGTGTGGGAGAAGGAGCAGACATCCAGAAGAGGGAATCTAAAGCAGGCTCCATCCTCAGCGCAGAGGCCAATGGAGGCGCTCAATCTCAGGACTCAGATTATGATCTGAGCCAAAATCAAGGGTTAGACTCTTAACAGACTGAGCCACCAAGGTTCCCCAGGCTTCATATTTTTTAAGCCGTGGCTTATTACTCTGTGATCAACAATTTTAGGTTTGATTGTGAGTTTGTCAGTGCTTTGTTTCAGCAATGTCATGGTTGGAAAAATATCCTACAAGAATGTGTGGGTCCAAATGGAAAAAGGAAATTCCCTGTTGTACTTACTAAATCATATTTATTTTTAAAAGACTTTCCAACAACTTTTTTGACTTAAGGTTTTAATTAAAATTTCCATTTCCTACTGTCCAAAGTTATTCTTGCAAACTAGTTGAAATAGGTTGTACTTTTGCATTTAAAACAATGGGCCCCTGAGGGTTGCTGGGAGGTGGGAGGGTAGGGATAGGGTGCATGGGTTATGGACGTTGGGGAGGGTTTGTGCTATGGTGAGTGCTGTGAAAGGTGTAAGCCTGATGATTCACAGACCTGTACCCCTGGGGCAAATAAAAATTAAACAAACAATGGGCCCAAAATATGTCATGGAACTGAAACTTTCCATTTGAAATATTTAAAAATATGTTGCGCATCCCCCCCCCCTCCCGCCAACTCGCCCTTGGGAAGCTAGAGTTTTGTTTGTTTGTTTGGTTTTGTTTTTTACAGATGCACACGGTATTTTTGGCAACAAAAATTACATCCTTATGGAAATAATCCAAATGTATTTTAAACTGTTTGAGTTATATATAGTGTATGTCTATATAATTTTTTATCTTCATTTGCTCATAATGAAAGCAGTTTTAAAGGATTTTATGGTTCATTTTTTTCATTGTTGCCACATAACATGCTAGTGTTACCCAGTTGCTAAAGAGGTTAGTAAATGTCTTGCAACAACAAAACAAAACAAAACAAAACATAATTCATCTTTAAGTTGATAGCATTTGTATGGCACAGATTTTCATGGTCTTTCCCTATCTTAATAAAATACAGTGTAAGTGAAAGTTTCAGTTTATTTGCTGTAATGGTTTGTCTATGGATAAAACATGAGTTAATTTCCCCTGTGGTGCTGCCTTTGTAACCTTAACCCAGAACCTGCCCCCCACTCCCTTTATTCATGTCAAAATGATTCATCAGAGGTTATACCTGGAGTTTTCCATAAAATATGTTCTTTTTATTTTGAAATACTTTCAAATTTACCAAAAACTTGCAAAAATAATAGAACTCCTCCATACCTTTTGCTCAGACTCACCAAATTGTTAATATTTTGCCACATGTGTACTCTTCTCTCCAGTTCAAATGAGATGTTTCTGTCCATATGTATATATAGTTTCCCCGAATTTCTTTAGCTTTCTTTGATCTGGAGCTGTTTCCTGCCCTTGGTCTTTCAGAACACTGCCTTTTTTTTTTTTTAATACAGGCCAATTATTTTATGGAATGCTACTTAATTTGGGGTTGTCTGATGCTTGTCACGATTAGATTCGGATTACATATTCCTGGCTAGAGTACTGCATAAATTATGTGGCGTTCTCAGATATCCCATCTGTAGGCACCCTATGTTCCTTAGCCCCTCATTGGTAATGCTAATTTTGATCAGATGGTCAAGGTGTTACTCAATTTCTCCATTGTATTGTTACTGTTTTTCTCCTTGCAGCTAATCTGTGGAGAGATACCCTGAGATCTTGCAAATTACCCTGCTCTTTATCAGACATTTACATCTAGAATTAGTATCCATTAGTGATCCCTGCTTGAAACAGTCTACTTTAGTGGTTGTGAAATGGTAATTTTACAACCCTGCTTCTGCAAATACAAGTATTAGTAGACGTATTGTATGCAAGAGCTTTCTCTTCTTTCCATTTATTATCAGTATGGACTCATAGATTCTTTTTAAAAAATTAATTATTTAAAAAAAATTTTAAATTAACATTTATTGTTTGCTTCAGGGGTAGGACTTCTAGGTTCTTATTGTATTCAGTTGGTTATAGTTCTTTGCTATCCTTATTAAAATTTTTTTAATTAATGGATTTTCCATTTTTATGCAGTTTTACAGTTACAGCTAGACTGAACAGAAAGTACAGATAGTTCTCAGATACTCCCTTTTGTTCCCACCCCCACAGCCTCCCCAGTTTCCCCGTTGCTAACATCTTATATTTGTATGGTATACTTGTTACAATTAATGATTCTATACTGATACATTATTATTAACTAAAGTCCACAGGTTACATTAGGGTTCACTTCTTAGGTAGTCTGGTTCTATGGGTTTTTCTAAATGCATATTGTCACTTATGTACCACTACAATACCATACAGAACAGTTTTACTGCTCTCAGAATCCCCCTTAGTGCTCAAATCATTCTAGTTTTGGCCAGTGAGAGTTATTTCAAGGTGGCTCCTGTTCCTTCTGATATATCCTATCCTATCTTTTTTTTTTTTTTTTTGAGCGTTCCTAGCATAAGATGTTCTAGGCTCATCTTAGACTTTTCTTGCCTCAGCTCTGAAATGCACCATTTCTCCAAGGGGCCTTGGTTTCTGTTAGTGGGGAATAGTATTTAGAAACAAACATCTGGGCACTAAAACTTTATTTTAATTAAAACAGTGAATTAGTGTTCCATGTGTATTTTTGTCTCTTCCTTGGTCGGGTAACAAAGTCGTTCCTTGTGTATTTCACATTAGAAAAGCACTTGTTAGGAACAGCTGCCTTTGTATCATGTTGCCCTGGAGTCATATAGCAAACTTCCCCCATTGCGAAGGTTAACTCGTTTCTTCAAATCTACAGCCATATTTTCTATTCACCTTCTAATAGCATTTGCTCACAAAGGAATATGCTTAGTTTATCATCATACAGGGACAAGCAGAACAAATATTTCCCTATGACATGCAGCCTCAGAACCCCATCTGCTTCTGCAAGCAACTCCTCTCCAGGGATGGCTCTCCATTGATTATTTTTCCCTTCCCCAATGACACTTCATCTTCTCTCTTTGGTTCCTTCTCATCCACAATGAAACACCCTCGAGTCTCTCCCATCTTTGAGAGGCATAGTCATTACTCTCTCCAAAAGTGATCTTTCGCCCTACCACTTACAGAAGAGTTTAACTACATTCATCCATACCTATCTGTACTTCTTCACTGCCCATGTGTTTCTCAGCCCACTGAGTCTGGCTCTCGGTCCCTACCATTGATTGGGCTTATCCCATTCTCACCAGGATCACCTAGCTAATGGCTAGGATTCAAACCCACTAGACTCTGTAGCCTTTGTCATACTTGACTTCTCAAAAGCATTTCATATATTTCATCCCCTATCTCCTCCCCCTTTTAAAAAGATTTTATTTATTTATTTGAGAGAGAAGCGAGAGAGGGAGAGCGTGACCTGGAGGAAGAGGCAGAGGGAATGAGAATATGAAGCAGACTCCATGTTGAGCAGAGCTGGATACGGGGCTCGATCCCATGACTGTGCGAGCACCACCAGGGGCGGAACCAAGAGTCAGCGGCTTAACCAACTGAGCCACCTAGGCACTGCCCACCCCCATTTTCTTCTTCTTGGGGTCTCATGATTTCTGTCATTTCCCTTTCCTTCCACCTCTCTGGGTATTCTTCTCAACCTCCATTACAAACCCACTCCACTGCTTGTCACTGAAATATTGGTGTCACTCCCCGCTTTGTCTTATCCCCTTTCTTCTCAATTTCAGTGATATCCCCTCATGGTCTCCTCCCCTGTATGAGTTCATTAGCTATCATTTTTGCTGATGGCTCTCCAAATTGTCTTTAACCTAGATCTGGCTTCTGATATCCAGAATTTACATCAACCAACATGCTGGAAATTTTCCCCAATTATTTTGCTCCCCATATGAGGAGTCCAGTTCCAGGTCAAAATCCTACATGTGATCGTTCAGTCCCAACCATGAGCAGTTCCAAAGCTTTGCCTGGCAAGTGTCATGGGGGAAACTGCCCTCCCCATCCCAGACTTGGTGCACAGCTGTTGGTTCACAACTCTCCCCTGAGCTTTCCAGGTCTAATCGGAAATTGGCTCCCAGTACACAGAGGGTGGGGAGAGATCCAAGAAAGAGGCAGACCTACCTGATTGGTAGGTGGCAGTTTTAATCACCAAAGGGAATTTATACATGAGGTTGGTCTCAGGAGGAAGCGGAATGAATGGATCCCCCACACCCATCCTAACACCAAATCTTAAAAGTGGATAAAGAGGCCCTAACTGGATTCAGCCATGTACACCATGCAGGTGTTCTCAACACTGTATCACCATCTGGAGGCTGTGTCCTTGGAGCAGCCTCTGGGCGTGGGGAAGGCAAGCAAAACCCACATTCCAAGGACAGGGGAGGGGTCGAGGAGCCTCTGAGTGCCTGGGGCCAGCTCTCAGGGCATTTTTCTAGAGGGAGTTGTAGACAAAAACTCAGGCTACCCCAGGTCAGCCATGTTCGTAGGCATCTCCGCGTTCTGCACACCTCCAGGCTGACACCCTTTTCTCTACCTTGACTCCCTGCCTTTCCACTTCTACTCCTTCTCCCTCACTCCACCCTGCTTTCATTCATGAGCCTTGTTTGGGGATCTCTGTAGTGAGATAATTCTCCCCATCTGCTTCACCTACTGGACTTCCCTGAGCAGTTCTGTGGGGGGGGGGGACCTTGGGGAGCCCGTGCCTCTCTTGCTTGGCCTGTGGGGGGGGGGCCATAAATGAATCAAGGGTTTGCATTCTATTTTCAGTGGGGCTTCTGTCCTAGTGGGCTATCTGGACACTCAGAGGGCCCCTCCCATTTGAAAGCCTTTTTAAAATTATTATTATTTTATTTTTTCAGTGATCCAAAATCCATTGTTTATGCATCACACCTAGTGTTCCATGCAATACATGCCCTCCTTAATACCCACCACCAGGCTCACCCATCCCCTCTTCTCCCTCCTCTCCATAACCCTCAGTTTGTTTCTCAGAGTCCACAGTCTCTCATAGTTCGTCTCCCCTTCCGATTTACCCCAATTCACTTTTCCTTTCCTTCTCCTAGCGTCCTCCATTTTGTTCCTTATGTTCCACAAGTAAGTGAAACCATATGATAATTGACTTTCTCTGCCTGACTTATTTCACTCAGCATAATCTCCTCCAGACCCGTCCATGTTGATACAAAAGTTGGGTATTCATCCTTTCTGATGGCTGAGTAATATTCCATTGTATATATGGACCACATCTTCTTTATCCACTTGTCTGTTGAAGGGCATCTCGGCTCTTTCCACAGTTTGGCGATTGTGGTCATTGCTGCTATGAACATTGGGGTACACATGGCCCTTCTTTTCACTACATGTGTATCTTTGGGGTAAATACCCAGTAATGCAATTGCAGGGTCATAGGGTAGCTCTATTTTTAATTTTTTGAGGAATCTCCACACTGGTTTCCAAAGTGGCTGCACCAACTTGCATTCCCACCAACAGTGAAAGAGGGTTCTCCTTTCTCCACATCCTCTCCAACACTTGTTGTTTCCTGTCCTGTTGATTTAGGCCATTCTAACTGGTGTAAGGTGGTATTTCAATGTGGTTTTGATTTGAGTTTCCCTGATGGCTAGTAACGATGAAAATTTTTTCATGTGTCTATTGGCCATTTGTATGTTTTCCTTGGAGAAGTGTCTGTTCATGTCTTCTGCCCATTTTTGGACATTATTATCTGTTTTTTGGGTGTTGAGCTTGAGAAGTTCTTTATAGATCTTGGATATCAGCCCTTTTTCTGTAATGTCATTTGCAAATATCTTCTCCCATTCCGTGGGTTGCTTCTTTGTTTTGTTGACTGTTTCCTTTGCTGTGCAGAAGATTTTTATCTTAATGAAGTCCCAAAAGTTCATTTTTGCTTTTGTTTCCATTGCCTTTGGAGACGTGTCTTGAAAGAATTTGCTGTGGCTGATATCAAAGAGGTTACTGCCTATGTTCTCCTCTTGGATTTTCATAGATTCTTGCCTCATGTTGAGGTCTTTCATCCATTTCAAGTTTATCTTTGTGTACGGTGTGAAAGAATGGTTGAGTTTCATTCTTCTATACATAGCTGTCCAGTTTTCCCAGCACCATTTATTGAAGAGACTGTCTTTTTTCCACTGGATATTTTTCCTGCTTTGTTGAAGATTATTTGACCATAGAGTTGAGGGTCCCTATCTGGACTCTTCACTCTGTTCCATTGGTCTATGTGTCTGTTTTTGTGCCAGTACCATGCTGTCTTGGTGATCATAGCTTTGTAGTAAAGCTTGAAATCAGGCAACGTGATGCCCCCAGCTTTGTTTTTCTTTTTCAACATTTCCTTAGCAATTCGGGGTCTTTTCTGGTTCCATACAAAGCCTGCGGTCTCTCTTCAGCTGAAATAAATGGAGTTTGTGAGCGTTTTGGATCTGTGGGTTTATGGTTTTCATCAAGTTCAGAACATTTTTTACCATGACTTCTTCAAATATTTTTTCTTCTGTGCTCTCTCTTTGTTCTCTTTCCAAATACATGTATGTTAAGTTGCCTGAAACTGTGGTATAGCTCACTGACATCCTTTTTGTTTCTTTTCAGTCTTTTTTATCTTGGGCTTTCATTTTGCATAGTTTCTGTTGCTATGTTGTCAAGTTCACTGACCTTTTCCTCTGCCATGTCTAATCTCTGTTAGCCCCAATTCAGTGACTTTTCCATCTCAGACATTGTGTTTTTCACCTCTACATGTTTGATTTGGGTTGTTTTTGTTTTTGTCTTAATATATATTTCATGTCTCTCCTTAACATACTAATGCTTTCCTCCATCTTCTGGAACATAAAATTTGGTTTTAATAACTGTTTTAATGTTCTGATTTGCTAATTCTATTTACTGTTTGTATTGATTTATTTTCCTTCTCTTTATGGGTTCTACTCTCCTGCCTCTCTGCATGTCTGGTAATTTTTGATTGGATGACAGATAATGTAAATTTTACATTATTGGGTGCTAGAAATTTCTGTATTCCTATAAATATGCTTGAGTTTTGTTCTGGGATGCAGTTAGGTCACTTAGAAATGGTTTTGTCCTTTGGAGGCTTGCTTTTGTTAGGAGATCCCAGAGAAGGGTTTAACATGGGGCTAAATTTTCCCCACTAATAGACTCCTGAGTACTCCTCCTGATGCCTTGAGAATTATGAGGTTTTCCACTCTGGCTGGTGAACTATTCCCAGCTTTGTATGAACCCTAGGGTTCCCTTTGTTTTTTGGGGAGTGGTTTTTTCTCTACCTTCAAGTTTCTTCCCAACACATACTCTAATCAGTACTTAGCCAAATACTTCAGGAAGACCCTTTGTAGACTTCCAGAGTTTTCTCTGGAATAGCATTCTCCTCTCCCTGTCAGATCCACTGCCTTAGCTGTTTTGGGCTCCTGGTCCTATATCGTCAATTCACAAGGCTCTGGGTTTCTCCTCTCTGTACTGAGGCTGGAACATTTTCTCCAGGAAGTCATCTTGGGTGGTTATAGATCTTATCTTGTTTATTTTTCTTCTCTCACAGAGTACTGTCCTGAACTAACTATTGTCTAATATCTATCTATCTAAAATATATTTTGTCTTTTTGTTTATTAGTAGTTTAAGGCAGGAAAGTCAATCTGGTCTGCATTATTCCATCAGAGCCAGAAATAGAAGCCCCATTATCGTACTGTTTTTTGGATACGTTCTTTTTTTGTGTTTTTTTCCTTATTAGTAAAAAGTTGTACTTCCAGGATTTACCCTTGATGTCTCTTAATCTATTCTCTCTAGTTTTTATCTCTGTATTTTTCACTCTTGGTTCTGAAGGATTTACTTGACTTTTAGTGAAATTTTTATTTCTGCAATTACATGCTTAATTTTCAAAAGCACTTTCTTATTCTTATTCCTCTTTTTTAAAGATAGCACCCTGTCTTTGTTTTATGGATGCTCTAATATGTCAAATCTTTTAGAATTTGGATTTTTGTGACATTCTCATTTTTCCAACATTCTATTTCTTCAAGAGGCAGTTTGTTCTGTTTGCTTATTTTTGTCTTTCTCCCTTATGCTGCTAGTTTCTCTCATTATCTGGTAATCTTTAGGAGTCCATTTATATTTATAAGGTCAAAGCTATTTTTTTTCCTTTCAAGAGGCACAAAAATGATTCTTGGGCACCCATAACGGATGTCTTATTAGTAAGATAAGTTGTTGTGCATTAGAGGCAATACAAGTTTGTGAACCCACAATAGTAGGCCCTTCTTCTCAGTACAAAGCTTGAGACCACAGAACTGTCAGCTTGAGGCAAAAGGGAAGCAGTGGTGAGCCACAGGCACCCATCTGTTTCTTACCTCATTTTGATAATCTGCAAAGCTTATTTGTTGCTTTGGGAATGAACCCAAATAAAACTCCATCCTAAGCAGGGACTGAGTCCTCACTGACTACTTTTCGGACCTGGACCAGACTTGCATATAGTAATGCTATGGGTGACCAATCCATGACACCTGGCATCCCCTTTACCTGTCTGGGTCTGGCAGCCTGCATGTTCAGTGGCAAGCACCTGCACCTTTTTTTGGGCCAGAAGTTCTTAAGAATGATGAGTGGGTGTATAAATATCCCAGCTCCCTCACCCTTTGGCCAGTATATTTCTTTTTTTATTTTTTAAAGGATTTTATTTACTTATTTATTTTTTTTGTTTGCTTGTTTATTTAGCATGTGTGTGTGCAAATGGGGGGAGGGGCAGAGGGAGAGGGAGAGAGACTCTCAAGCGGACTCTGGGCTGAGTGTGGAGCCCAATGCAGGGGTCAGTCTCACGACTCTGAGGTCATGACCTGAGCCAAAATCAAGAGTCAGATGCTTAACCGACTGAGCCACCCGGGTGCCCCTGGCCAGTACATTTCTGAGGAATGTGCTCTAGACCATTTCCTTGAGCTTTTCCGTGGGATTAAGGTTTACTTCCCCACTTTGATACTGGCTTGTTGGAAGTTTTCCCTTCCATGTATCACTTCCCCTGTGTTTTGGTGCTGTCCTGCACCTCCCAGAAAAACTACATGCTCTCAATTGTCATCTCAGGATCTTCTTGGATGAGGGGGGGATTCAATGAAGATCAGTGATAATATGGGCCAAAGGTTGACACTCTTCCCATAGCTCCTTACCCCAAAAGCCTGACTATTCTCTCTCTAAAAGTTCAACAGAGAGATGGATAAAGAGGAGCAAATTCCCACTTCTGTGCTTCCTAGGACGTGTTTGATACTGCTATGGCAGGAAGAATTCAGACTCCCAGAATATGGCAAAGTTGTCTCTTACTTAGACTGTTAAACCACAGTGAATGCAAATCTGCAAAACTAATTGAAACGTAGGCTCCAGCTGTCACAAAGAACCTCTTCCGCTGATGCTGGGGTTTCATATCTGTTTATCTCTACCAAAATAAGGTAATTTTTTTTTTGCTCCTGCAAAAATCGAAAGCACAATAACCCCGAAATCTGCAGATTTCATACTCAACTAACAACTTGGGTATATTTTCAGGTAGTGATTCTCAGATGTTGGTGTGCATCAAGATCACCTGAGGGCTTGTTAGATTAAGCCACAGTCCTCACCCATAACATCTCTTGGTCTGGGTCGGACCAGAGTTTGCATTTCTAGTAAGTTTCCAGGTGGCTGCTATTGTCCAGGGGACGCACTTTAAGAACACCTGCGTTAGGGTGTTGGGGACACACTTTAAGAACACCTGCGTTGGGGTGTTGGGGACGCACTTTAAGAACACCTGCGTTGGGGTGTTGGGGACGCACTTTAAGAACACCTGCGTTGGGGTGTTGGGGACGCACTTTAAGAACACCTGCGTTGGGGTGTTGGGGACGCACTTTAAGAACACCTGCGTTGGGGTGTTGGGGACGCACTTTAAGAACACCTGCGTTGGGGTGTTGGGGACGCACTTTAAGAACACCTGCGTTGGGGTGTTGATGTTCTTCTCCCTCCCAGCTTCGATGATTATATCGTACAGTCTGTTCTTTTTGTAGAATCTTCCAGTATGATCCATGTAGTTTTCCATGTAACTGTATTGTAGTTAGTTGACTGCCAAGGTCTTTTATTAGTAATGATAGGATATTTGGAGTTTTCTACTTATATAGGCACCCTTGGGCTGACATATTCTACATTAGCAGTTCTTTTTACCTAGTAAAACATTAGCCTAGTTCATCTAATTTTTAATTTTTATTTTTGCCGTGGAACAGTTTTAATATCTGCTCTGGGTTTCAGCAGTGGCTTTACTCTTGTCTTGGCAAAAGCATCCCATCTTCTTGTCATCTATAAGACTCCTGGCCCTGGTTTGGGAGGGAGGGAAGGGGTAAGGGGGGAGATTGGATGGGGGGAGGAGGGAGAGAAAGAAAGGGATAGGGAGGGCAGCCAGGGTTCCCCTATTCCTGTGCAAATGCAAACCCCTGTTTCCAGCAGAGAGGCACAGAGGGCGGGGGTGGGGGGACGTGGAGGAGCCCTAGCTCTCCACGTCCCAGCCCCCAGCCCCAGCCCCATGAAGGAGACAGTGCTGGGAGCTGGATCCAGGTAAACAGAGGGAATCCTGGGAATCCAGACAAAACCCCAAAGCCAAGACCTTTTTTTTCTAGGAAAAGTCTTCTTTGCTGTTCACAGGGAGCAATAAAACCCTGCAGTTTTATTCCTTATAGAAAAACAATCTGCTCCTCTCACCCTCCCTTGTCTGTAGTCACAGCAACATAAACAGCTAGACAGCTTCCCCCGAAGCGGGGTTGGTGGTCTAATGCGTCCTGGCCCCACGGGCCTGTGTCAGCCGTTGCCTCCCCCCTCTCATTCTTCTGCCCACTCAGCTGTGCTCTCAGGCAAGTCATGTCCCATCTATCTGCTGGAACCTTCTGGACTGTGCATCCCATGAGTATGTGATGGTTACCTTGAATTCAGCCATCTCACACCCAAAAAGCTTCAGCATGCGGGCCTGCTCTGGGCTCAACACATTGCCTTCCTTGCACACCTCCTGGCCAGACAGCAGGGTCATCACGCCTCTCCTGAGGACGGTGGGCAGCTCCAGCTGTCTCTGCTGTAGCTCCATGGTGGTGGTGGTGGGGCTGTTCCAGGAGCCCCCGGGGCCAGGGTCATGGCGAAAGTTGCTTTGTTTCCTGCGCCAGTGAAGTCCATTTCCATGTGTTTGGTGAACCGGCCCATTCACTTCCTCCTTGGTGCATTTGGTGGAAAAGACACCAAACCTCACCTCTCCACTTCTTGCTGACCTGATGCAGGTGTCTCTGTACTCGTCAGATGGGCTTCCACCCAAGGCCACTGTCATCGCTTTGTGTTCACCAAAGAACACCCCAGATATACTTCCAGGTGGTCCAGATGTCTTTCAGCTTGCTTTCCTCATGGGGGCCACGGAGAAGATGGAACGGTACCTGGTCGTGTCCACACATCTCCCAAGCGCTTCTGTCAGGTTCTGTTTCAGTTCTAAGCTTTTCTTGGCAGTTCTGGTTAAGGAAACCTTCTTGTCACGCTTGGATTTGGGCATTGCCCTGTAGGCAGATGTGGCAAAGGATGGTCTACCTCATTTAATTTAATTTAGTTTAATTTAATTTAATTTTATTTTATTTAAACATTTTAAAAGATTTTATTTTTAAGTAATCTCTATACCCAATGTAGGGCTTGAACTTACAACCCCAAGATTAAGAGTCGTGTGCTCTACTGGCTGAGTCAGCCAACTGCCCCCTCATTTAATGTAGTTTAATTTAATTTAATTTAATTTTCATATTGCTTCTCTCCTCCATTTAATTTTAAACACAGATGAGCAATCTCATTCTTTTTAGTTGTAACACTTAATTAGGATATCCAAATATATTGCAAATACAGGGCAGATTCTGTGGAAAGTTATGAGGTTTCTTGTCTTTTGGGACTCTTTTTACATTCATAAAGTGACAGGCTTTGAAGGAAAAGTTCTGCTCTCTTCCTTAATTACATTTGCATTGTATTTCCCAGAATAAGGAAGGAGGTCCCCTGAGGAGTTTCTGGGAAGTTCTGTGGGTACTGATGCCAGGCAGGGGTGAAGAGAGGAAAAGGGAAAGATGTCAGCTGGGGGACCAGCTGTGGAGAGCGAGGAGGGCCACCAGCAAAGCCCAGCTACGTGGTAGAGACCCAGAGGGTCCAGGACCTGGGCACGTCGGAGAGGAGGAGTGGGGAAGCAGGAGCGAGGCAGCTTGGAGGGGAGAGGGCTGGAGCGAAAAGGGGCGAGGGGAGGGAAAAAGCATGCCCTGAGCTGGAAGGAACAGAGAAAAAGTTGTCTCCGATGAGCCCTAATCATGAAATATGCTCCAGTTTTATGGAATAAGAAACACTGTGGCATTCAGTTGTTACGTTGAAGAGCGAGATACAAAAAAGAAGTTTAGAGCCTATTTTATATGAAACATCGTTAGGCAGGTGGGACAAGATCATTACAGCTTACACCACAGGGGCCATTTTCCATGTAGCCCATGTTACAAATCTCTTTAGGTTCATTCGTAGTGAAGAAGGAGGAGGGGGAGGGGGAGGAGGAGGAGAAAAATAGGGCTTTGTGGAGAAATGTTATTTATTTATATATTTACATATTTATTTGAGAGAGAGAGAGAGAGAGCTCACTTAAGAGAATGTGCGTGAGCAGGGTGTGGGGGGCATGGGGCAGAGGGAGAGGGAGAGAGAGAATCCTAAGCAAGCCCCACGCCCAGCAGGGGAGAGGGAGAAGCAGACTCCCACTGAGTGGGGAGCCCGTTGCGGGGCTCGATCCCATGACCCTGAGATCATGACCAGAGACAAAACCAAGAGCCAGAAGCTTAACCGACTGAGCCATCCAGGTGCCCAGAAGTGTAGTTTATTTGATGACAAATACACAATAAGTTATGTTTGTCTTTGGAAATTGAATTGCTCAATACATGGTAAATGAACACACTTGGGATCCTTCTCATACCTCCCAGTCTAGGCAATCTATGCCACAACCACACCAGTGTGTATTTCAAATTGCTATTACTGTGGGGTTTTTTTTTTTTTTTTTTAAGATTTTTTATTTATTTATTTGACAGAGAGAGAGAAAGAGAGACAGCGAGAGAGGGGACACAAGCAGGGGGAGTGGGAGAGGAAGAAGCAGGCTTCCTGCCAAGCAGGGAGCCTGATGCAGGGCTTGATCTAAAGACTCTGGGATCATGACCTGAGCTGAAGGCAGACGGTTAATGACTGAGCCACCCAGGCGTCCCACTGTGGGGTTTTTCTGCGAATCAGAAAGCACTAGATTCTAGCCTTAGTTTTATCTCTACAAACCTGCTCAAAAGGACATTGCCTGCAATCACCCAAATGTCCCTTGGTGGATGAATGGATGAACAAAATGCAGTGTGTGTGTGTGTGTGTGTGTGTGTGTGTGTGTGTGTGTGTGTATTATTCAGCCACAAAAAGGCATGAAGTACTGAAATGCTCTACAATGTAGATGAACCTCTAAAACTTTACATTAAGTCAAAGAAACCAGATGTAAAAGGTCACAGATATGATTCCATTCGTAGGAACTAGGCGGAATAAATCAATCCATAGAGACAGAAGGTAGACCGGTGGTCTCCAGAGACTGGGGTGGGGGGGATGGGATTGATTACGTAATGCCTTCTGGTTTTCTTTTTGGGGTGATGAAAACAGCAGTATTTGAAATGGGTTGCACAACATGGTGAATGTAAATGCCACTGAATTGTATGCTTTAAAATGGTTAATTTTATGTTATGTGAATTTCACTTCAGTTAAAAGAGAGAGAGAGAGAGAGAGAGAGAGAGAGAGAGAGAGAGAGAGAGAGAGAGAGAGAATGTTGCCTGCGGCACATCACATTAAAATATAAGGTGAAGTTCTTTTCTTCCGTGGCAGGCACTGAACCTCCCTCTCCCAGAGCACCTGCGGATGAGTTTCTCAGACACTTCTTCAAGCACCTCCAACCTCACAGCAGAGGAGGGAAGCCTGACTCATGTAATTAGAGCCCTAACAGGGCAGACAGTCCCTGCGTTGCTGTCCCACCCACTGCTCCCTTGCGGTGTGTTCAATAAACTCTCTCCTCTCTTCTGCCTTGGGTGAATTCTTTGACTGCTGGCAGTGTGGGCTTCCACCCAATTGGGTCGCCCCATATTTGGTGACCCCTACTCAGTTGGGGGACCCCACATTTGGTGCACCTGCATGGAGGGAGAGCCTTTGCTAGCCTTGGGCTCCCCCTGTATTCTCTGGCAATTTCTCCTGACTTTTCCTCAGAGGACCAACTCTAGGGCTCCTGGGGGAACTGACGACATCCGGGTAAGGTGATTCCTTGGTGAGGATCCGAAGCCCTAGGGGAACCAGCCCGACTGCCCCTGCCAGAAAGTGTGAGGGATTTCCTATTTTGCCCTTGGGAGGGACCCATCCCTCCCCCCCCTTTCTCTTTGTGGCCCTTCAGCCGTCTAACCCTAGTACCTCTGAGACAATTGAAGATCTCCGGCCAGGACAGCTCCCTAGAGTGACCTGAAGGTCTGAGGGCGAACAGGTTGGACTGTCTGCACCTGTGAGGACAAAAGACCCCCTTCTCTCTGCTTTCTCACTGCAACCCCCAGGTCTGTTTCAAATGTGACATGCAGCTGGGCGGTGAATCCGTGCACGTTACAGACTTGGTGGGGTCCCTTTCCTGACTCTGGCTGTCTCTCAGACACCTTTCCTCCCTAAAAAAAAAGAAAGGAAGAAAGAAAGGAAGGAAGGAAGAAAGAAAGAAATAAGGGAAAGGAAAGGAAAGGAAAGAAAGAAAGAAAGAAAGAATGAACGAACAGAATCTCAGCCACAAATTCTGAATTTTAGAATGAATGAAAGAGAATCAATAGGAAAACGCTTACGTTTCCACACAGAAGAGAAGAAACCAATGCTGTCAAAGTCCTAGCTATGGGTAATGATATAATTTAACCATAGACTGAACAATTTAAGAAGGGTTGTATGTGTGCTGATTCCAAATCAGGTACATACAATGTCTAAGAATCTGAAGACAGGGAGTCCTAGGATGTAATTCACCAACCAGGAAAAGGGACAGAAGACCTTATCTTTCTATCTGAATTTGCCACTGATTTACTTCATTAATTCATGTATTCAACCAGTAGATCTTGAGCACTTATTAAGTTCTAGTCACTGTTCTAAGGGATGGAGATCCAGTGGTAAACAAGACACACACAGTTTCTACCTTCAAGGAGCCCAGAGTCTAGTGTGGACACAGACAAACGGACGAATGAACATTTGTTGAACCAAAATGACACCATACAATGTCACATGATGATAAGTGCAATGAAAAACAGGAAGCAGGGTGAGAGACAGTGAGAAGGAAGGTCTCTCCCAAGAGGAGACATTGTAGCAGAAATGCAATGACGTGAGGAGAGGAATGTGTAAACAGAGAGCACTGGGGCCGTAGAGAAGAACAGGTGCAAAGGCCCTGGGGCATAGCTGCACTTTTATCCTCCACGAGGGTGGAGCAGCTGGAGTGCAGAGGCAGGAAGGCCAGGGAGTAGTGTGTGTAGGGCCTGAGGGCTGTGGGAAGGGTTTGTGTTTTCAAGGTTCAACCTGTGTTGTAGTACATTATCAATAATTCCTTCCTTGTTATGGCCAAATAATATTCCATTGTCTGCATACACCACATCTTAAGAATCCATTCATCTGTTGATGACTATTTGGGGTTTTTTCTATGTTCTGGCTATTACAAACGCCAGCTTTTGTACGGACATATGTTTTCCTTTCTCTTGGCTATATACCCACGAGTGAAATCACTGGGTCATACAGTAATTTGGCTGAATCTTTAAAGGATGTGCCAGACCTATCAGAAGTGGCTGCATCATTTTACAACCCCACCAGCAACAAGTGGGGTTTGATATCTCCACATCTTTTTGAATGCTTATTATATGTCTCTTTCATTATAGCATCCTACTGGGTGTAGGGTGGAATCTGATTGTCATGTGAATTTCCTCCCCCCCATGGCACCTGAGCTACTTTCCACGCACATCTTGGCCATTTTTTGTATCCTCTTTGGAGGAATGTCTATACAGATCCTTTGCTCATTTTTAAATTGGGTTATTTGTTTTTTTTATTACCTTTGAGGCCCTTGAAATCTTCAGTTCTTCTACCCAACTGAACCCAACACACACACACACACACACACCCCTGAGTTAAGAAACATTGGACTCTAGAACAAGGCTCTGTGGCCAACCGGGGACAGAATCAACAGGTGACCCTGGGGAGGAAGGGGTGCAAGATCACCCAGTGATTATTTCCCTCCTGGCTCACAGTTGACTCTGGACTTAGCCCATTTGAAAAATTAATTTTAATGTCCAAGGGGCTTTTGTACACCACAGGGAACCCACACTAAATTGTTATTTGTTTTTAAGCAGTTAGTGATTTTTCCAATATTCACATTCTACTTAGATAACTATTATATCAAAAAATGAGTTTTACAGATTAGAGTCCCCCCCAAACATTTTAACAGTGATAAAAACTTAAGCAATTAAACTCTTTGAAATGAAAGCATGATGAAAATGATGATCCAAGTCATGAAATCATTTTAAATGCTTTCAACATCTTAAAAATCTGATACACATGAATACAGTGATTACCAAATTTTTGGGAGGAACCCTAAAAAACCTTTTTGCAAAAATGCTAGTGTCATGCATCTAAATTTGCTTCTTCATTGACTTTGCTTTTCCTCTTTTTCTTTCTTTTTCTTATTGCGTCCCTGGGGTGCTGGAGGTCTTCCCTGGGTCCATTCTCCCTTCATCGGCCCTGCTTCATGTTCTGGGAGACTCAATATAGAAAATGCATCAACAGAGTCCTTTACTCCAGTCTTTGCTTGGGTTTTGTCAGTGGGAGGCATCAGCTCAAGATCTGAGGGTGGGGGAACAGTGAGGTGGGCTTCTTTCCAGAGGAGTCTCCATGAGTTGGCTGTGTCTCTCCATAGAATGTCATACACCCTGTCGCTGACCACAACTCCCTGTGGGGTAAGAGTTCTTCCCTTTCTTCTCCAGGTCTGGAACTGATAAGCTCCCCATGTTAGCCTCTTGCTGCTGTATTCTTCCTTGTTGGTTTCCCTTAACCCTGCCCACCTCTCTATAGATCATACCTTCACTCCACCCTCCTCAATCACTCCACTGGGGTATGCTATCTCTTTCCTGTTTGGTCTGTGACCTATAGACTGGATTACAATTTTATTTGCTTGACTTGGAGAGTCAGAGTGACCTTTGCTGACCAGTTAAGTGACCAATACAGATTAAGAGTTGAAGGCTCAGAACCAGGGACGGAAGGCTTGGATCTTCCATCCAGAGGATTCTGTCCAAGTGGACAGGCTCTTCATCTTTTCATGGACAGCTTTTGTCTCATTACCTGAGGACCTGCCCAAGTGATTGGCTCTAACCGATCAGTTTTGCTTTGACATTTTTGTGTCCTTCATTTTAAAATTCTTTGAAAAGTAATGCTGTTTGAATGTCTTATCTTAAAAGCAGAGCCTGAGTGTTTGTGATGCAACCAACATAAGACATTTTGCAAAGGCTTTTCCGCCAGAGACTTAGCATGATCTGTCATGTGACATATCTACATATGCTCACTGTCTACTGTATTAGTCAGAGTTCTCTGGAGAAACAGAACCAATCAGATTTGTTGTAGGAATTATCTCATGTGATTGTGGAGGCTGAGAAGCCCCATGATCTGCTCTCTGTAAGCTGGAGGCCAGGAGAGCTGGTGGTGTAGGTGTCAGACCAAGCGCAGAGGAAGACCAATGTTGCCGTTCACAATAAATTCTCTTTTGTTCTATTCAGGCCTCCAACAGATGAGATGAGTGCGCCTCTCCACCCCCACTGGGGAGGGAGATCTGCTTTACTCAGTCTGTAGAATCAAACATTAATCTCTTCCAGAAACATCCTCACAGACATACCCAGAATAATGTTTAGCTACATGTCTGAGGACTCCCTGTCCTGGTGAAATTGACACGTAAAATGAACCATCACATCTCCCTCCCTTCACTGAAATAGAAGCCCCACGAGGGCAGGGACTCTGTCAGGTTCATTCTCTGTTGTATTCCTGGCATCTAGAACCACACCTGGCACCAAGTAGTTGCTTAGTAAACAGTTGTTGAGTGAAGGAAGGAGACTGACCCATTTCTCACTGAACTGATGAGAAACTTGAGGCCTGGGATGGTGCATGGTCAGTGGGTTCATGTCTAAGTTGGGACTCAATTCCAGGAGGCTGTATCAGTTATCAACTGCTGTATAACAAATAACCCCACACCTAATAGCTTAAAACAACACTTATCATCTCATAGTTTCTATAGATCAGGAATTCAGGCACAGCTTAGCTGACTTCTCTGTTCAAGGTCTCCCAAGATGTCAGCCCATGGCGCTTGCTTCTTCCATGTGTGTAAGCCAAGAAGGCAATAAAAAGAGTCTACTAGTAAAATGGAGATTACCATCACCCAGCACTTAAATACAGACGTGACATCCCATCAGTTTTCTCACATTTTATTGAGTGACAGCTACCATCCATACTCAAGAGGAGGTTACTCAAAGGTGTGACTACCAGGAGATGGGGGTCATGGGTGTTCTTCTTAGTCTGCCTGTCACAGGTGGATATGAGCACAGACGCTGGAACCAGCCCACCTAGGTTCCAATCGTGACTTGACTCTGTCACTTCTTCCTTGTATGATCTTAGGTAAGTTACTTACTCTCTCTGTGCTTCAGTTTCAACCTTTGAAAAATGAGGCAAATAATAGTACCTTCTTCATAGGATTGTTGGGGGAATTAAATACACATGAGCAAATGGATAGAACAGGGCCTGCACACAGCAACTGCTTAATAGGGATTGGTTGTTCTCCTGCCCCCTTGGGACAGGTGTGCAGTGTGGCCCCCAAAGGAAGGGGAGTCACAGCTATGCTGGGTTTCCTATTCTTGTACAATTGTTTAATCCAGCCTCCAGTCTGTCCTTTCCATGATTTTTCCTGATCAGTAGCTTTACTCCCATTGGTAAGTCTTCTGGGTATATTTTTAGTCCCCAGACAAAGGCAATTAATCTGGGCTCAGAAAGTTCTAGCCCACAATCAGAGAAAGACAATTATCATATGATCTCTCTGATATGAGGAACTTGAGGGGCAGGGTGGGGGGTTGTGGGGAGTAGGGAGGGAAAAATAATGAAACAAGATGGGATGGGGAAGGAGACATACCATTTGAGACTCCTAATCTCACAAAACAAACAGGGTTACTGGGGGGTGGGAGGGTAGGGATAGGGTGGATGGGTTATGGACATTGGGGAGGGTTTGTGCTATGGTGAGTGCTGTGAAAGGTGTAAACCTGATGATTCATAGACCTGTACCCCTGGGGCAAATAATAATAATAAAAAGAAATTCTAGCCCACTAGTAGGTGACTGTTTCATGAACAGTTCTAATGGGTGTGGCCACAAAGACAGTGTTGGGGGTCTCCTTGGTCTATACAAGAGCCGGGAGGCAGCAGCCAGGAGACAGATGTGAACTTGACTCAGGAAGAAAGTCCCATGGAGTATCCATCACTTGAGATGGACCTTTTTTTTTCTTTTTCCTTTCCTTTTCAAGGAAGTGGCTTGGCTTGAACACTGAACTACAGCGTCCAGGGTACAAGAAAGCTCACAGAAGTCCGTTGCAGAGGAGAAGGCAGCATAAGTTCCATACAGTGAATTGGGACCTCCTGTTCTTGATCCTTCCCATTTTAAGTACTAAAAGGAGGTTATATCTGGTCAGGATAAAACAGTGGAGGCTTGGGGTGCTTGGGTGGCTCAGTCGATCCAGTGTCTGCCTTCAGCTCAGATTGTGATCCCGGGATCCTGAGATCGAGCCCCGCATCAGGCTCCCTGCTCAGTGTGGAGTCAGTTTGGGGTTCTCTCTCTCTCTCCCTCTGCCCCTCCTGCTCATTCTCTATCTCTCTCAAATAAATAAGTACAATCTTAAAAAAAAGAAAAAACAAAACAAAAAAAAGGATGGAGACTTCCACTGAAGTGTCATTTTCCTGTGGCTGCCTAAGGAAATTACAGCACATTGTGTCATTTAAAATGATGACATTTATTTTCTCACTGTCCTAGAGACTAGAAGTCTGAAGTCAGGATGTGGCATGGCCGTGCTCCTTCCAAAGGTTCTGGGGAAGATACTTCTTTGCTTCCTCCTAGTTTCTTTTTTCTTTTTTTCTGATATTAAGTAATCCACACCCAACGTGGGGCTTGAACTCAAGAGTCACTTGCTCTATAGACGGAGTCAGGCTGGCATGCCCCGTCTCTTCCGAGTTTCCAACGGTGGCTTGAAATTCCTGGTGCTGTACTTTTCATCCCCATGACTTATTTTATAATTTGAAGCTTGTACCTCTTAATCCCCTTTACCTGTTTTGCCCATGTGCCCAATCACCTCCCCTCTGGCAACCACTGGTTTGTTCTCTGTATTTATGATTCTGTTTCTGTTTTTTGATGGTTCATGTGTTTTAGTTTTCGGATTCCACATGTAAGTGAAGCCATACTGTATTTGTCTTTCTCTGTCTGACTTATTTCACTTAACAGAATATCATCTAGGTCCATCCATGTTGTCCCAAATGGAAAGATCTCATTCTTTTTTATGTGTGTGTGTGTGTGTGTGTGTGTGTGTGTGTGTGTGTGTATCTCACAACTTCTTTATCCATTCTTCTTTTGATGGATACTTTGGTTGCTTCCATAACTTGGTTATTGTAAATAGTCTTTGCAATAAGTATGGGAGTACATATACCTTTGAGAATTAGGGTTTTCATTTTCTTTGGGTAAATACCCAGTAGTAGAATTACTGGATCATATGGTAATTCTATTTTTAATTTTTTGTTTTCCACAGTGTTTTTCCTCACTGTTTTCCACAGTGGTTGCGCCAATGTACTTTCCCATTAACAGTGCACAAAGGTTTCCTTTTCTCCATATTCTCACCAACATTTGTTATTTTTTACCTTTTGGATAATAGTCATTCTGACAGGTGTGAGGTATCTCATCGTGGTTTTGATTTGCTTCTCCCTGATGGTGAGTGATGTCGAGCATCTTTTCATGTGTCTGTTGGCCATTTGTTTGTCTCTTCTGGAAAATGGCTATTCAGGTCCTTGGCCCAATCTTAATCGGATTACTTGTTTTGCTAGTGTTGAGTTATGTAAATTATTCATATATTTTGGATATTAGCTATCTAGGATTTATTCTTGAATAGGACAAAACTATGTGATAAAGTGAGTCTGTCTTGAGCACTCAACCAATCACAGTGAGTCTTGAGATGTACCATCTATAATTCTGCCTCCCCTGGACATCTAAAATAGCTTTTTAAAAACTTTTTATTTATTTATTTATTTATTTATTTATAGCATGAGCTGGGAAGGAGGGGCAAAGGGAGAGGGAGAAAGAATCTCAAGCAGGCTCCACACCCAGAGTGGAGGCCAATGCAGGGCTTGAACTCATGACCAATTCTGAGATCATGATGTGAGCCAAAATTAAGAGTCCAATGCTTAACTGACTGAGTCACCCAGGTGCCCTTAAAATAGCTTTACAGACACCCACCAAGTTAGGGCTGGAAGTTTCCTTAGATACTATTGCCTCCAGCTCAGATGGCAATCTAGTTCAGCCATGACTGATCACCCTCATGCTAGAAGGAAACCATCATCTCCTGAGACAGCTTCTTCCCTCTTAGACCAAAGGGATGGACAGAAATGCCTTCCTTCCAGGAGCTGAGGTCCTCCTCAAGCCCAGAAGCACTGTTCTGGTTTCTCATTAGTCCATTAGTCCTCCATGAGACAGCCACAGAAAGGTCAGCCTCCATCATATCTCGACTTCCTTTAAAAACATCCCTATCCTGCCACCCTTTCCACAGTGTATGGCAGGTTTTCTTGGTGGTACCAGGACCGAAATGTAGTTTTCTATATATGATCTGACACAGGCCCTGACCCCTTAGGGTTTCCTCTTCTTTTTTTTTTTCCAAAAAAATTTTTTTTGAAGTAATTTAAAACCGATAGAGAAGTTGTGAGAATCATACAAAGAATTCCTTTATGTCTTTAAGCCAGGAGCTCTGGTTGGCATTTGGTGTTTCTCTAGAAAACAGGATGGGCCAATGGCAAGCCCTTGGAAGGCTCAGCAGGTGGTCCTTGTGGCCTGCGTGGTGGGATTCGGAGAATGCAGGTGGAGGTTACCTAGCTTTGTAGAACACAGCTCCGCACACCATCACCACAGGCTGAGTTTGATGTCAAATATACTCTTCAGCTCATTTTCAATTCCTGCCTTCTTCTCTGTGGCACTCAGCCACTAGAAACCTCAATTCAATGAATAACCCTGGTGAGGATATCTTAGTGTTAGTCTACCACTACTTGTCAAAAGTCTTGTTGACTGTCTCATTTAACATGCTCGTTGCTCATCTCAGCTTTGTCTTATCTACAGATTTGAAGGGAATGGCTTCCAGAACTTAATTGTATTTGTTAATTCCTTATGCTGTGTGACGTCATTAACTATTTGCTTTTTTTGGCCACAATTTCTTCTTTAAAAAAAAGATTTTTATTTATCTGAGAGAAAGAGAACAAGTGGGGGGAGGGAGAGGGACAAGCAGACTCCCTTCTGAGCATGGAGCCTGATTTGGGGGGTGGTGGTGGGTGGGCTCGATCCCATGACACTGAGGTCATGACCTGGGCTGAAATCAAGAGTCGGATGCTTAACCGACTGAGCCACTCAGGTGCCCCAGTCACAGCTCATTCTAATTATATTATTGCCTAGGCTATTTCCTCTTCTTCTCCACACGTCTATCACTAAGTCACTGTTTCATTCCTTGACTGGCATCTGTATTTATGGGTCTTCTTCCAAACAAGGATCCTATCATCAAATATTGAAAAATGATCTGTGCTATATTCCCACTCTGGGAATATACATACGCAATACGCTCTGAAAAGTCCAGCAATAACAATATGTGGTCAACCTAATTTTGTTTAACCAAGTGCTTCCCCAGTTCCTCCATCACCAACCTTCTTTTTATTGTCACCGTTTTGAGGAACCCTAGTCTTACAGGAAACACCATGAAGGAGAAGCTGGTCTATAAGATTTCACTAATTCACTGTAAAAGCCAGGTCACCCCACCCGTAGAAAGAAATGAGGTAGTGTTGACAGTGTTCAAAACCATCCATTCAATAAGTAATTCTAGATACTAACTTTTTTTTCCTGGTGAATCAGACTTAATCTTAATGGTTAGAATTTTATTTTTTTCTCTCTTTCTGGAAAAGGTGGTAATTCTTTGTCCGGGTCTTCTCTGTTGGCATCTTCTCATTCACTGTGATTTCCTCAGTCTCAGTGACCAGGAGATGGGTCACATTGCAAATTCTGTTAGCCTGGGATGTGGTGTGCAAGTCCCGACCCTGCAAGGGTCTCTGGGTAACTCTTCTTAGTAACTCACATTTCTTGACCTAGTGCTGTGTATACAGTAGGCTCTTAATACATGGTCTTCCTTCCAAGCCTGTGCAAAACTTTCAGGGAATGGACCTTGCCGAGCATTCCCGACAATGTCTGTAAACACCAGTACGTTGTGTGGATGGATCCGGGCTACACGTTATTTACTCCGACCATCTGCATTCTTTTGCTCTGTCTGCCACAGCCCAGGCCCCCCAGAGTGGGTGGATCCAACAGCAGACACTTATTTCTTGCAATTCTGGAGGTTAGAGAGCTACGGTCAAGGTGTCAACAACTTGGTTTCTCCCAGGGCTTCTCTCTTTGGCTAACAGATGACCATCTTCTCGCTGTGTCTTCATGTGGTCTTTTCTTTGTATGCACACATCCATGGTGTGTCCTCTTCTGACAAGGACACCAGGTATATCAGCTTGGGACCCACTCATACGACCTCATTTAAACTCAGTCACCTCTTTAAAGGCTCCATTTCCAAATACAGTCACATTCTGAGGTGCTGGAGGTTAGAGCTTCAACATAGAAATTTTGGGGTAGACACAATCCAGCTTATAACACTCTCTAATTTTCCCCCCTTATTTTATTCCTCTTGAATCATTTGTACTTGAATCAGAATTCTGCATCTTAGGAGTCTCTATCTTGCTTGAATCACTAGAACCCCTGACCTTGAAAGCATCCCTCTTTCTCTAAATAGCTGTGGGTTTTCCTGAAGCCTCAAGTATGTGCCCAGTTGGCCTGTGTCCATCATTTCCTGCTGTGAATTCCAACATAACATGTGACGTAGGATGAGTCCTGGACTGTCCTGTGCCTCAGCTGCCCCATTTGCAAATACAGAGAGTAAAATAGTGCCAAAGCACACAGGGGTTGGGGGGTGTAGGGCTGTGGGGGTGTGGGAGGACTTAGAATAGTGCCAAACACAAAAGTGAGCCTTTAACATATGTTAGAGATTCTTATAATTATGTTACTGTTATTATCATTAACATGCATTGCCATGGTTATGTTCTACTAAAAGTCCAGACCATGGAACATATTATGAGACAAAATCTGACTGAAAAGTACGCATTTCAATGATCTTGTGAATATAGATTGTCACCTCTTAACCAATAAATGTAATCTGTGAAAAGGATGCCTATCTTGGAGATAATTATGGATTAAATGTGGGAAGTGCATAAAATAATATCTGATATATATCGTTCTTTAAGGTGTTTTCTTAGTGAAGTAAAAACTAACAACTTACAATGGCCGGCCCATTGTTCAGGGTAGAAAGTGTTCTGTAAGTGGAGACCCAGCAGGAAGCAGAGCTGTTCACCTGCTGTTTCTGCTTCTGGCTCGCCATCACAGAGACGGGTCAGACAGGAAAGGACAGATGGGGTTACGTGCTTCCAGGCAAGTCAAAGCCAGAGAGGGGCGTAGCAAAGGGGCTGTTGGAATGAGCCCCCCTCTGAGGCTAGAAGACTTTGCAGACTTGCCTGCAAAGCCAGCCCTGTGATTCATCCGTGTGGATGGTGGGGACAAAGGAAACCCAGGAAACAGCAGATCAGGGTCCTTACATAATTAAATTCTCTGGTGTGATGCATAATGAAGAGAATCCATTAACCATGGCCCAGAGAATAATTTTGAATTTAGGGGGACCTTCTGGAGGTGGAGACTGAGTTGAGAAAGCACTCATGAGATTTATCCAAGACTGATTTATTGAGCCAGCTTGCCAGCCAGCCACACTTGTCTTTCAGTGTTTATCCTCTGCCTTTAAGGAGAATCAAGAGTGTATATCTCTTGAATCCATTGAATTCAATTTTGGGGAACTCTCTCCTGCTCTTCCCCCCCCCTTGTTTCTAGAAGCCCGCCTGGACACAGATTCTCTTGTGTACTCCTCCATCCACCACTTTTCCCCTAAATGAGGCCAATGAAGACACAGAACACATGAAGGGAAATCCTGAAAGCTCTGGACCAGCCAAAGGGCTGGCAACAGAACTTCTAAGAGGGAAAAGGATAATTAAGGAAGTAGTAACAAGGCATTAGCTTGGGAAGGGGAGCAAATAAATGTAAAGCTTTGCCAGGAAAAGTTTCTTCATATCACAGTGCTGTCAAGGTCATTAATGCACTGAGGAAGATGGCCCTTAAAGAATAGAGAACTTGAAACTTGCTGAAGTTCCATTAGACATCTGTTAGCACCTGTTAAAAAGAAAACCACAGGCCCCCGATGGTGTCACTTCGACTGAGTTCCAAAACTGGGGCTTGAGACCCGATCTAACTGTGGTTTCAGCCTTTCCCAGAAGTGTAGTCTTAACTGGTCAGTAATTTTTCTATCAGGACCAAGGAATCTTCCATAAGGGCCCTCTCCATCCCCCAAAGGGAGATGAGGGAATCTGCATGGTAAGGTCCCTTGCTTCTCCTGCAAAGGGAAATCCTTACATGGAACAATCCTGTTAGTTTGCTAATAAATTTCTTGTGCCCACCCTCCTTCTACAAAAACTTTCCATTTTGTGCATCTCCTCTTGCTAGATGGGAGGCTGCCCGATTCATGAGTCATTGAATAAAACCAATTGGATCTTTAAAATTTTCAGTTGAATTTTTGTTATTTAACACAGCTTTGTGGTTCCAAGTGCTGGGAGACAAGGGTGAGACCAGAGTATGGTCCTGACAGTCTAATAATTAACATTCGGGACAGATGCTATAGAAATGTTACCAAACTAACGTGAGTTCACTCCTTGATGAGTCATAGGTAGAGACCACGTCAGTGGAGTTGTCACACAAAGGATACTTTATCTGCAGCAAAAAAGGAGATCAGAGGGAATAACTTCCAAAGGTATGACTCCCTGAGTAAGGGTGAGTGGGTTTCTTTTACTTGTGGTTAGGATGAAATGAATATTCAGAAAAGGGGTTTTGTTATCATGTGTAAAAGTGGGCATAAAGTTGCACAGACGTGCTTAGAAAACATGCTTAGACACACGTCCTCTATTATGTAAATGAAGCCTGGGCTCCTTTTTGGGTGGGGGTTCTAAAATTATAATGAGGTAGAGGTAACTGAAACCTTCCCTGGTCCATCTGTGCAGGTGTGAGCCAGTGGGTGAGTTCAACATGGTGGGCCACTGGAGCTCTTCTTGTTTGCCTCTCAAAGATGAGGTTACCATTCCTGTGAAGAAGGGGAGGGCAGTCAGTGGGGTCTTGCTGGAGACAGGTTTAACCTCATTAACCCTATGGAGCACAGTTTCAGAAAGACTGTTAGAAAGGATGAAACTGCTTTAGAAAACAGCCTGGCAGTTCATCAAACAGCCAAACAGAAAATTATCAAATATCCAGCAATTCCGCTCCTTGGTATCTACCCGAGAGCACTGAAAACACACATCCACACAAAAACCTGTACACAAATGTTCACAGTGGCTTTATTCATGGGGGTCAAAAAGTGGAAGTGATCCCCATATTCACCAACTGGTGAATGGATAAGCACCATGGGGTCTATCCATACAATGGAATGGTGACCAAGCAATAAACAGCAATAAAGACAAATGAAGCATGGATACACACTGTATGGCATGGATGACTCTTGGGAACATTTCTGTTAAGTGAAAGAAACCAGTCAGGGGGTGCCTGCATGGCTCAGTTGGTTGAGTGTCTAACTTCTGCCCAGGTCATGATCTCAGGGTCCTGGGATCGAGCCCCACATAAAGACTCTGTGCTCAACGTGGAGTCTGCTGGTTCCCCTCCCTCTGTCCCTCTTCCTGCTCGTGCTGTCTCTGTCTCAAATAAATAAATAAAATCTTAAAAAAAAAAAAGAAGAAACCAGTCACAAAAGCTCACATACTGTATGGATTCCACTTATGTTAAATGTCCAGAACGGGCAAATCCACTGACACCGAAAGCAGATTAGTGATTCTCAAGGGCTGAAAGGGGAAGAAGGAATGGGAGGGACTGTTAATGGGTAGAGAACCTCTTTCTGGGGAGATGAAAATGTTCCGCAAGTGAATAGTGGTGACAGCTGCCTGACTTTGTGAATATGCTGAAAATGTTTGCCTTGTCTGCCTCAAATGGGCTCATTGTGTGGTATATGAATTCCATCTCAGGAAAGCCGTTATTATTATTAGTTTTTAAAGTACTGAGGTTGCAGTTTGCACAGGATGCTGGGCAGGACCAAAGAGGGCCACCAACTCCCTTGAGCATTCACGGAGACTTCCTGTGTTTTTTGCACTGATATTAGTACTGCATGTCTCTGTGGCTTCCTGGAGGCCCTCCTGGGCTGTGATCAGCCACAGAAGCGTCCTCCAGTTTCAAATTGGAAGCATCCAAATATGAACATGCCCTGGTTTTATTCGGTGAATGCAATCTGTTGTCATTTTTTAAGACTGAGTTTCCTAGCCATGAGCTCTCCAAGGAATTTCTGGAAGGCTAGAAAAAGAAAGGCAAAATAGTGATTTTTGTTTTACTTAAGTTTTCTTCCACAGTTATTTCATCCACACTTATTCTAGGTCTGTGTTTGTTTCTTCTTCGCCTTTTGGTGAGAACGAGAGTCTGAGAAATTAGACGTGATTTCCCATGACGGAAGTCACAAGCAGATTCTTAGTGATGGTGGTAGCCTCAGGAGTCCATCTTGGCAGGAACCAGCAGAGCCAGTCTTTGAGGAAAAAAACAAGCCTGGGGGCACAGCAACCCCTTAACTCTCACATCTGCCTCTAAGGATGATCAGAGCATTCAAAGAGGACCGAGAATATTGGACCAAACCCTGGGTCTAGGAACACCTTGGTGCTGGGCTTCTCTAAACAGCCAGCCAACTATTTCAAAAGCTCATTCTGGAAAATACTCCATGATTGGTTCTGGGGCTCCAAGATGGCTTTTAACATGAGAGCAGAGTTTGCTGTTGAGGGGTTGATTCCCAATGGGCTCTTCCACTACCAACTAGAGCAGGGGCTACATTTTAGCAATGAGAAACCAAAATATTAAGAATGGGGAATGGATGGAGATTCTGTAACATTCTGAGTGATTTCTGATGCACGGTTGGTTCTGAAAAGCAACTTCAACTCAATTTAAAAGTAATCAGGATAACCTTACAGAATAGAACCGTTTTTTCTTTTACCCGGGAATTTTTCACTGGATTTGTTGCTCTCTTTCATGTGTTTTGTGGGATCTTGTGAACTTATGGTGTCTTACTGAACCTGAGCAGAATCTGCTCTGTTCAATCTGCACATGTTTATGACTCGATATCACCCACATGTGTCATCGTTGCATGTTCAAGAAGGCTTCAGTCTACCATTTTGTATTAGCCATTGACTCAATAGGCGTTTCTTATTACTAGGTCCTGTGACAGGTGCTGGCCCAGGGCAAGGGGTAGCAGCACCCAGAAGTGCTTCCCAGATGAGCAAAGGACTGTTCCAGGCAAAGCTTTCCCTTGGGGGAAGAGCAAGAGGTTTTATCAAGCAGATGACCACACCTTCCTTTGGGGGATGGACAGCACCCCTGTGGCAGACTCCTTGGCACTGACGGAAAAACTCCTGACTGACCAGTTAAGACTATATTTCTGGGGGGTGGTTGAAACTGCAATTAGATTATGTATTAAGCTCCAGTTTGGGGACTTGGCCTCAGAGACAGCATTTTGGGCCCATGGTTGTCTTCTGAACAGTAGCATAAATGCTCTAAGAGAGCCATGGTTCTCCATGTTGGTTGCACACTGGAATCGGGTGGGGGAGCTTTACCAAGGAGTGACGCCCGAATCCCTCCCCCTCAGAGTTGGAATTAATGGGTCAGGGCAAGGCCAGGGCATTGGCATTTCTAATGCTCCCCAGGTGGCTGCAGTGGGCAGCCACAGATGTGAGAAGGGAAACAGAATGCCTTGGAGGCTAAGAACAGCAGGGCGGGGGCCCCATGAGGACATGTGGTGAGTTCCTCTCCCATAAGGCTAGACTCCCATAAAGAGCTGCCAATGGGAAGGACAGGGAGGAGGGGAAGTTGGCTCAGCCAACTGCCCTTGGGGGGACCTTTCATGTTTCTGTCACAACATCTTAGTGGTGGCCCATGAGATCATCTGCTGAATCCCCTCTGGTCTCAGAAGTCTTGGACATTTTCCACACAAGTGGGGTCCTTCCCTTCCTTGGTAGCTGCCAAGTTTGCAGGCTCAGCAGTCAGTTGCCCACATCCTCCTCAGCATGGTGGGGCTCCAGACACTCGATGAGGCAGCGGAATCCACCCTGACTATCTCTCGTTACAGAACTGGGATGAACTCCTTTCGTTAGACAGTTTAGAGATTCCTGCTGAAGGTTCAACCGCAAAGAATAAGTGAGACAATAAATCACAAAGCCCAGTACCCACATGAAGTTAATACATGAGAACATTGTCAATATTATTACTTAATTAAAAAGAAAAAATGGGGACCCCCGGGGGGGCTCCATCGGTGAAGCATCTGCCTTCGGCTCAGGTCATGATCTCAGGGTCCTGGGATTGAGCCCTGTGTGGGGCTCCCTCCTTGGCAGGGAGTCTGCTTCTCCTCTCTCTCTGCCCCTCCCCACAGCTCGTGTTCTTTCTCTCTTTCTCTCTCAAATAAATACGTAAGTCCTTTTGGGAAAAAAGAAGTTTCAAGTACATTTGAAAGGAAGATACCTCAAATGGTTCCATCATGTAGAAAACGGGATTTGGACGGGTCTGGGGAGAAAAACCTCTGAGTGCCGAAGCAGACAAAACAAGAATGCAAATGAGAAGGGATCAACTAGACAGTTAACTGGGACAAGGGTTGGTGGCCTCATGTCCTCACCAGCATCCTCGTGGTGTGGTATGGATGCCATTAAGCCTACTGTTCTCGTGTGGCTCTGCAGGTGGGCCTGTCCCACACAGGCTCAGCCCGCCCCACTCATGGCCAGTGTGGACACTCTGCACACCAGGGTGTGGCGTTCTCAATTTCTCCCCTGTGTGGGGGCCACCTCCCAGCCCAGGCAGCATCCCCTCAAGGAAGTCCCCCAGCAGCATCTCCCTGGCAAGGGGCAGTGAAAATGTCACCCATTAGACAGGAAGATACCGGGACATTTGTAAAGTTAAAGCAGCAAAACAAATGTGAAAACGCCTGCACTGATTTTTTCTCCTGAGACAAAAGCCCATTGCCTGCTCATTTTGAGAAAATCCTATGTATTTTGAACGCATATGGGAATTGAAAAGTGTTGGAATGGTGACTCTGTGTAAACATTTGTGTATTTACTACAATTTTCCCCAACTATGTGTGTGAAAACTTTTTTCAAAGATTTATTTATTTGAGAGAGAGAGAGAGAGAGAGAGAGAGAGAGAGAGAGAGAGAGAGAGAGAGAGAGTGAGAGAGAGAGAGAGAATCCTGGAGCTCTGAGCGCAGAGCCTGAAGCAGGGCTCGATCCTACCACCTTAAGAGCAAGACCTGTGCTGAAGTCAAGAGTTGGACGCTCAAGCAACTGAGGTATCCAGGCGCCCCTATCCTGAAAACTTTTGAAGCTATAGAGAAGTTGAATGTCTAGATACGCTGCATTTAGAATCATCAATAACATTTTGTCACAGTTACTCCTTTCTGTCTGTCTGTCTGTCTCTACACACACACCCACACCCACACACACCCACACACACACTTTTAATATCCCTGACATTTAGATTTGTCTGACAATCTATACTGAGGCAACTTCCACCCTAATATTTTTTCCTTCTTTCCTTCCTTCCTCTCTTTCCTCCCCTTCCCTCCCTTCCCCTCTCTTCTCCTCTCCTCTCCTCCCTCTCCTTTCCTTTCCTTTCATTCCTTTCCTTTCCCTCCCTCTCTTTTTTTCTTTATCCCCCCCCTCTTTCTTTGCTAATTTTTTTAAAGTAGGCTCCACACTGGGTGGGGCTTGAACTCTCTACCTGAGATCAAGACCAGAGCCAAGATCAAGAGACAGATACTTAACCGACTGAGCCCCCCAAGAACCCCTCTTTCCCTCTTTCTTTTTTCTCAGTTCAAATACTAATGGTGCCTCTTACAGCTGGTGGCGTTTTAGAGTCAGCAGACAACAGAATTGGTGACGTGCCCAGCACAGCGCCTGGCTTGTTGTCGGTGCCACACAAGTAGCCGTTATTGCTATCTAATAGGACAGTGAATGTGTCTGGCTCTCCTTGTGGCTCTGTCCCTTTTGATCTATTTTGAAGCTACGCCGTGAAGTGTGCCCATGGTTAGAATTGTTTTACCTTCCTGATGAATCAAAACTTCTACAAAGATGCTCTGTGCCTTAACGTCTTCTTTGCATGATGTTAATATAATGAAATCAGCTTTCTTCGTGAGAATTTGCCTGGCATATCCTTTGCCCACTTTTTAAAAACATCCAATTTTTCTAGATCTGTATGTTTCCTGTGGGTTCTTTAAAAACAGCTAGAATTTTACTATCATTTAAAAAATACACTCTGATAATTTTATCTTTTACTGGATCACTTAGTCCATTGACTTGTTGATTTATTTCTATTGTATTACTTATGTCTCCCATTTGTTCTGCTCCCCCCCCTTTTAAGGTCCCTTCTCCTTTTTAGTCAGAGTAATCTCTTGACTGAATCATTTTTCTTATTCTGCTTTTTTCTTTTGGTACAGAGTCTCCCTACCACTCCTCTATTGATCTTTTGGGTGGGAAAATTCTTTGTTGCATGTTGGCTATCTTGTGTGTTGTTGGCTGCTTTGCAGTTTCCTAGCTTTTTCTCCCCGCAGGCGAGTAACATCCCTCCAGTTCTGATAACCACAGATGTTTCCAGACATTGTCCCATGTCCCCCCAGGGTCAAAACTGTCTCCCTTCCTTGACCCAGATGGGAACCACTTCTCTAGTGATAAGGGGACTGTAGAAATCTTTACATGCTTAATTAATCCATGTCTCAAATGAATCAGTGTCTTTATTCTTCTCTGAAACACAGCAGGAACATGAAGTCGCTTTACCTACAGTTCTTCCCCTCTGTGTTTTAGTTGCTGTGTTGACAACCCAGAATACATTATTACTGTCTTATGTAGTCAATACTTGTTTAGATTAACTCACATATTTATCAGTTTCTTTCCTCTTTTCTTCTTAGGTAGTGTAACTTCCACGTGGGAATGGTATCCTTCAGCCTAAAATACACCCTTTAGATCTTTATCTGATCAAGACCTTTTGATGTCAAATGCTCTCAACTTTTGTTTGTCTGAGTCTGTTTTGTCCCTTTTCCTGAAGGGATACACATTTTGCAGGATATACAGGTCTAAGTTGATCGAGATTTTTTTTTAAGATTTTATTTATTTATTTGACAGAGAGAGAGAGAGAGAGAGAGAGAGAGAGAGAGAGAGAACACAGCAGGAGGAGCAACAGGCAGAGGGAGAGGGAGAAGCAGGCTCCCTATTGAGTAGGGACCCTGACATGGGACTTGATCCCAGGACCCCAGGATCATGACTTGAGCCAAAGGCAGACACTTAATCCATTGAGCCACTCAGGCACACCTGAGTGAGATTTCTGATGCACTTGGAACATATTCTGTCCACTTTGGGTTTCTACTACTGCTGAGAAATCATCCATAAATTTAATTGTTCTTCCTCTGAAGGTAATCTACCTTCTCTGTTTTTTTTTAAAGATTTTATTTATTCATTTGACAGAGAGAGAGAGATTACAAGTAGGCAGAGAGAGGAGAGAGGAGGAAGCAGGCTCCCTGCCGAGCAGAGAGCCCGATGTGGGCCTAGATCCCAGGACCCTGGGATCATGACCTGAGCTGAAGGCAGCGGCTTTAACCCACTGAGCCACCAGGCGCCCCTACCTTCTCTGTTTTTGATGTCTGGTAGTTTTACTCTGATGTGATTCCTCCTTATTTGTCCAGCTTGGGATTCTCTGGGATTCCTGATTTGGTAGACTGGTGTCTTAAATAGCCATTGTCTTTTCAAATATTCAGAGGGTGCTGGGGCCTCCTCCTTTCTCACCTCTCCTCTGAGATTGTTATCAGATATGTAATAGATCGTCTTACTCTATCCATCATAGGTCTTATATATTAACCTCTCACATTTTCTATCCTATATTTCTTTATATTGCCTCCTTGATGTTCATTTCAGATCTACCCTTCTGGTGGTTAATTTTATGTGTTAATTGGCTGGGCCATAGCACTCAAGTATTTGATCAGATGCATCTGAATATTGCTGTGGAGATATTTTTCAGATGAAATTTACATTTCAGTCAGTAGACTTTGAGTAAGACAGATTACCCTCCATAATGTGGGTGGGCCTCATCCAATCAGTTGAAGGCCTTAAGAGCAAAAAGACTGAGGTCTTCATGGAAGAGGTAATCCTTCCTTGAGGCTGCTTTTGGACTCAACTAAATGTCAGCTCTTCCCTGGGTCTCTAGCTTATCAGGCTGCCTTATGTAGTTTGGATCCACTAGCCTCCACAATCCTGTGAGGTGATTCCTTAAAACAAATCTCTCTCTCTACATATAAGTACACACATCCTATTGGTTTTGTTTCTCTGAACCTTGACAGATATACTCCCCCTCCTGCCCAGTTTTCTTATTCTCTCTTCAGCTGTGTCTAATTGGTGGTTCAACTCATCTTCTGACTTGTACATTTCAAAGATTATAGTTTTCATTTTTACAGGTCTATTTGCACCCTGACCCCCAAATCTACTTGGCGATTTCTCAGTCTGGAACAGATGGTAATGATTGCTCCCAGTGATTCTCTCCCTTCCTTGTAAGAGGATTATACATTCCTCCAGTTGTTGCTATATGACCTGCAGTTCCTCCCCGGGGGAGGAGTACTTCCCCACTCCTTTGACATTGGCCTTGGCCATATCTTTGACCAAAGTAATGTGGCCAGAAATGGCAGGCTACATGTCCAAGCAGAAGCTCTTAGAACTATTGTGGGGCTGACATTTCTTTCGCCATTTACCATGCCCTTCAGCCTAGATCCTAGAATGAAGAAGTCATTGGGATTAGAACAGACTAACAGTTTACCTTCAATCACATGCAAAATGAGTGAAAAACAAACCTTTGCTCTTAGTCACTGAGATTTGGGATTCATGTACTGCCACAATAAAGCGGAACGATCCAGCCTCTTTTGCCTTCCTGACATTATCAGTGCCCCTTACATGTATTTAACTCTGTTCAGCATGCTGTATATTCTGTGTATGGCAGGTTCCGAAGTCTTTGTGGGTCTGACTTAGTTGCTCATTGTTTCCACTAGCTCTTGCTCATGAGGTTTCCTTTTGGGTTTTGTGATTTCTAACAGTGAATTCTGAAGTTTTCGTTGACCAGCAGGACAGTGTGATTTTGGGCTGCACACCTTTCGTTTGAGATGATAACTTCTCAGGAAGGGTACATTTTGCCCCTTTACTCCAAAAACACAACCAAAACCAAAATGGTGCCCTTGTAGTCCCAGCTAGGGGCTGTGTGGTAGGGTGAATAATAACCCTCCAAGATGCTAGGTCCTAATCCCCGACACCTGTGAAAGTGACTTTATTTGGAAATAGAGTCTTTGCAGATGTGCTTAAACTGAAGCTCTCAAGATGGCGAAAATTTCCTGGATTATCTGGGTGGGCTTACATGCAACCACAAATGTTCTCAGAAGAGTAGGGCAGAGGGAGACACACCCAGAAGGGTCGAGAAGGTCATGCAAACACAGAAGCAGAGACTGGAGTGAGGTTGCCACCTGCCAAGGGACAGCTGGCATTTGGAAGAAGAAGGAACACATTGTCTCCTAAAAACTCTGAAGACTTTTTCAATACCTTGAATTCAACCAAGTGATACTAATTTTGGATATTTGGCCTCTGGAACTGTAAGAGAATACATTTCTGTTAAGTCACTAAATGTGTGGTACTTTGTGAGGGCAGCCCTGGAAAAAAATTTGGGGGCGGGATAGGATTCATTTATTCCTAGTCACCCTAACACAGAGGTGATGGCTCTTTGGGACTTTGGATTTACAGGGAAGGCTCCTTGAGACCCCACCTTGGGTGAGCCCTGGTCTTTGTCTTCTGTCCCCTCAGAACTTGTGAGGGACTAACACCTACAGGATTTGTCAAATGCCCTCAAGGTAAAAGGCAGCACTTGGTCAGCTTCTGTAGATTTTGGCCTCCGCGTATTTCTTCCTTCCTTGTTAGGAAACAACTGAAATTTTTTTAAAACATTACATCCAGCATTTCAGTTGATTTCATCTGAGGGTCAGGGAGGTTGTCTAGTCAGCCATGTTGTGGGAAACGGAAGTTAAACAAGCATTCCTTATCATCAAGTTTGTCAAAGGATAGACCCGTCCCTTATTTACTGTGCTGAAGGCATGAGCAGATCGCATCATTAAAGAGGTGGTCAAGAGATAAAAGGAGTGCTTAGGAGGATGGGGAATACGTGGGGGAGGGGAGCTTCTCAGCACTAAGCGAATGTCCATCAGCTGTAGGAGTTGGGGAGTGTGAGCAGGGTGAGGGGAGTAGACAACTGTGTATTTCTCAGTGTGCTTTGTGTCCTTGGTCACTGAGGTGCCTCTGGTTCCACCCTTATCACACAAAATACCTGGGGTCTTCCCCAGGGGGGCGGGCCAGTGCCTCAGATGTCAGCTCGTGGCCAGGGAGGACCCTTGGTTTTCCTTCCCTTTGTCTTCATACCCCGTGTCTCCCATCCTAGGTACGAGGCTGTTAGCCCGCCAGGCTCTGGCTAGCCAATCTTGGGCTTCAACTCCTCCTTAAAGTCTTTAACACCCCCAACCTCTGGAGGAAAGACATTTCTGTCAACTCCCTCAGCTAGGAAACCATGCAGAGAGATGTCTTATGCTCACCTTCCTCTTGCGCTTGCTTTTTTAGGACTGGTAAATCCACATCCATGCTGTTCCACTCTTGGTGGCCAGCTCAGAGTTTTATTTTTAGTTTTTAAAGATTCTATTTATTTATTTGAGAGGGACAAAGAGGGAGGGAGGGAGAGAGAGTGTGCACATGGACATATGAGCAGGGAGAAGGGAGAGAGAGGCAGAGGCAGAAGGAGAAGCAGACTTCCTGTTGAGCAGGGAGCCCAATGGGGGACTCCTTCCCCAGGACCCTGAGATCATGACCTGGACTAAAGGCAGACACTTAACTGACTGAGCCACCCAGGGGCCCCCTGCTCAGGGTTTTAGATGCAAACATGAGAAACTGATTGGGACTGATACAAGCAGAAAAGGAGTTTGGAGATGGAGAGGAGCTGACAGATTCTCTGGAAGGGTTGGGGGGAATTAGCCTCAGCAGGGACCCAAGCAGGAGCAATGTCCAAATCAGACCCCATCTGGTCGGGACATCACTGGTGCTTGTGTGAGCACCCCCCAACCCCTGGCTGCTGCTTCTCCCCAAGGGGCCCGCCTTCTAAGTCAAAGCTGGGCTGCAGCCTCTAGGCCAGCAGTGAGGGGGCTGGGAAATGAGCACGCAGCATTTGGAGCCCCCAGAGAGAGGGAGGGGTTCACATTTGCAAGGTGGGAGTTTCCTCAGACATGTGCGGGAAATTCAGATGCAAGGGGGGCAAAAAGAATGCTGAGTGTCCACAGCGGGGAGAGGGTGGCTGATGGGGTGTCTCTTTTCTTCTCTCCTGAGCCAGATGGCTCCCCACATTGAGCTCCCCTGTCGCTGTGTGTGTTTAGGGAGGAAGAGCTTAACTGGCGAAGAGAATCAATTTCTCTCCCTGTCTCGAGATGAGCTCCAGACCACAGTTAAGATCTGGGGGCAAGGAGAACTGAAAATATGGTGATCCCTCCCTTGCAGTGTTACTGAAAATAATTTAAAAATACTGAAATGTAAAATGAATGCAAGGATGGTCAATGATCTTTTCGTCTTCTGCCCTCCTCACCCCATACCTCCCCCCACCTCCCGAGTCCATGACACTTCATTTTAAAAATGTCAAGTTATTCCAAGAAGTGTATTTCCCCATTTGTGTGGGCTTTGTGGAATCTGCTTTATTGGGCAATCTGATACGGAGGAAGGGACATTGGTTGCTGACCTCAGTGTGTGCGGTTAAGGTCTTACCCATGAGATTATGTTGCTGGTAAGAATAGCTACTATTTGTTGACGGCTAACTGTGTGCAGGCACTGGGGACAGCACTTTTTAAATTTTTTAAAGATTTTATTTATTTATTTGACAGAGAGAGACACAGCGAGAGAGGGAACACAAGCAGGTGGAGTGGGAGAGGGAGAAGCAGGCTTCCCACTGAGCTGGGAGCCTATGTGGGGCTCAATCCCAGGACCCCAGGATCATGACCTGAGCTGAAGGCAGATGCTTTATGACTGAGCCACCTTTTTTTTTTTTTTTAAGATTTATTTGTTTTAGAAAGAGACAGAGAGAGCATGCAAGGGGAGGGGCAGAGGGAAAGGGAGAGAGAATCCTCAAGCAGACTCTGCACTGAGCATGGAGCCCAACACAGGGCTTGATCCCATGGCCCTGAGATCATGACCCTGGCCGACTGAGCCACCCAGGTGCCCTGGGGGGGCAGTGCTTTTCATGGAATATGACTAATCCTTAGGTCTTTTAATTTCTGCGTACAGATGAGGAAACTGAAGGGTCATAGGCTAGTAGGTGCCTGAGTGGAATCCAAGGGTTCCTGGACTGATTGCTCCCAGAAACCATTAGACCCTACCCCCCGGCACTGTTCCTGGGTGACAGAGGAAGGGATTGAGGAATACCTGTTGAACGGACACTGGAAATGGCAAATGGGAGCCTCATGCAATATCTGCCAATTACCGAAACGTAGTACCATTCATGCATACAGATGAACTAGAGAATAAAACTTTAATAGAGCACCAGCACTATATAAAACATATACAGGTAGCAAAATAAGTCCAGTCCAAGTATCCCTGAGAATCCAGAAAGTTCACTGACTGCTTTTGACTTGAGGCTGTTTTTCGGATCCATCTCTTGGCTGACTGGTTGGATTTTGCAGCATCTTGGTTTTTATTCCTCATTTTAAGTATTTCTGTTTCTTTTAATTAAAACTTGTTGCTTGTATTAGTGAGCAGAAGAGGCTGAAAATTATACTCCCAGTGATCAATAATTTTTTTTTTAAATCATCGAGGCCTTTATAAAGCAGCACATTCCCACCGTGGAGTGTTTTGCCAAGCAAGCCTTTAAAATCTATCTCTTTGGTTGTTCACATGTTGTCCTGGAATCTGAGTTCTAGATGCGGGGTTTGCTCAGGTGGTTTCCCGCTGATCCTCAGAGGTGGGCGAGGGAAGGAGCGGGGCACTGTACCCCTCCGTGTGGGCTCCCTCCTCGGGGACCAGCTCAGAGGACCCCTGCCCAGACGGGGCCCCGGAGGGGCAGCCATCGCCAGGATTCTGCCTGCTGTTTTCGGAGACTTGTGTAATGATACTCAGTTTGTCAAAGATTTCATTCTCATCAGCGGGCGGGAAGGAGAAAAACAGAAGCGTACTGTGATGAGGGTGGCCTAAAAACTGCGAGAGGGAAAAAAAGAAAAGAAAAAAAAAGAAAGTCAGTGATGAAAATTTCCCCATCCCTTTTTCTGGGCGTACACAGATTTTATACAGAACTCCTGGCTGGAGAAGGCTGGTTTAAAGCATGTGACAATCACAGCATCAGAGTTCCTCAAAAATTTAAAAATAGAATGGCCATAAGATGCAGCAATTTCACTTCTGAATACACACCCAGAAGAACCAAAGGCTGGGTCTCAAAGAAAGAGCCGGAAGGTAGGAGCAACACACACATCCGTCAATGCCGGAATGGACAAAGAAAATGTGGTCTATCCATACAATGGAAAATTACTCAGCCTTGAAAAGGAATGGATTTCTGACACCTGCTACGCAGGACATTATGCTAAGTGGAGTAAGCCAGACATGAAGGGATGAATGTTGTATAATTCTGCTAAATGTAAGGTCCCCAGAGGAGGCAAATTCACAGACAGAAAGTAGAAAGGATGGGGGTTACCAAGGGCTGTGGAGGGCGAGATGGGGAGCTCTTGTTTAATGGGTACAGCCTCCACTTGGGATGATGGAAAGGTTCCGGAGATGGACAGTGGCGTTGGTTGTCCACCAGTGTGGCCCAGTGTGAAGGCACTTGACACCACGGAACCATGCACTTAAAAATTTGCCAAGATGGCAAATTTTAGGGCGCCTGGGTGGCTCAGTGGGTTAAAGCCTCTGCCTTCGGCTCAGGTCATGATCCCAGGGTCCTGGGATCGACGCCCGCATCGGGCTCCCTGCTCAGCAGGGAGCCTGCTTCCTCCTCTCTCTCTGCCTGCCTCTCTGCCTACTTGTAATCTCTCTGTCAAATAAATAAATAAAATCTTAAAAAAAAAAAGATGGCAAATTTTATGTTCTGTGTGTTTTTCCACAATTTCTAGAAATTTGACAACGAATCTGCACCTCAGACCACCCTCTGATGGTGCAATCAGGTCCCTCCTCTGATGGTTCTTCTCCTAAACTGGGAGGGGGATTTTTTAGACCGATCCCAATGCTGTGGTACCAACGTGGCCTGAGTGTCACCTCCTCTAGGAAGCAGCACATCACAGGCACGGGATGAATGTGTCTTGGAAAAAGAACAGAATCTCCCGCGTGTCCTCCGGCTGGGTTAGGGGCCCTCTTTGGGGCTCGCCAGGACCCGACGTGTCCCCAGCCCTCAGCCCTGCACTGCTCGCCCCGTCAGAAGCCACAAGTCATGTGTGGCTTACCCACCACCTGAAATGTGGCTAGTTGGAATCCAGATTCCTAAGGCTTTGTAGGAAAAAAAAAAGTCAGAATTTCAAAAATTAAAACGGCTACTCATTATGTGTTGAAATGATTATTTGGTATACACTGGGTTATATAAAATACATCGTTAATGTTAATTTCATCTGCCCTTCCCTTTTTTACTTAAAAAAACAAACGTGGCTAGAAGCCAATTTAAAACACACGTGGCTTGTGCTATGTTTCTGTCCGTGTTTTATGGACATGGCCTCATCGGTTTCTCTCTCCCTGGGGCTGGGGGCTGGGGGCCAGTCACGGGCCGGAACCCGAGGGTAACCATCTGGGTCTCTCCCACTCTTTGAACCACGAAAGATGCCCAGCTGTGTTTCCCGGAACATCTGCTGACTTCATGTTTGCCAATTTCCCTCCTCGGAGGCCCACCAACCTCTTCAGGACGAGGTGGAGACAGGCTTAGGGCTCGGCACCTTTCCCTCTCCCCTCCACTGTTGACTTGTAGCTTCACCCCTGACAGTCCGCTGCCCTTGTAATGTCATCTCCACACTCAGCCCTTTGATGGGACTTAATTTAAGCTGTTGGCAGCAGCACTGTCCCTGGGGTGGACCTGTCAGGATTTCCACCTCCTACCCCCTGGATCTCCACCAGCCGATGGAAGGGAGGGGTGGCAAGAGAAGTTATGTCCAGATGTCTGCTGCACAAAGGAGGGCACTGGGGGCAGAAGGAATCTCCCCAAACCCTCAGGTCCAGTAGATTCCTAAGAATGGACTAGAGCCATTCTTGATTCTCCAGGGCACAGGGACAGGAAAGAAGAGCAGAGGAAGATGTGCTGTGAGTCTCAGGAAAGCAAGGATCAGGCTGGTCTCCAGGTGGGACACACACACACACAGAAACTTAATACATCCTATTGGATGAACCTCCCTATGGCTTCAACGCCAAGTCTCCATTCCCACTGAGTCTCCCAGAACTTGCAATTATTCTCTGAGGCATGGTTAGGGGAACTTTACATCATGCATCAGGCTGGAGAATTTTCATGATGTAATGATCTCAGTCTATACATAGTTTCTTGGCACCTCCTTTGTCCTCACCCCCCACACCCCCTCCCACCCCACCCAACTCTCCCCTTCTCTGACACCTGCCAGCATTTCTCTGACAAATCACAGGGGCTGGCGCTGCAAGCAGGTCTGCAAAGTCGTCTCGCCTCGGAGGGGGGCTCATTCCAACAGCCCCTTTGCTATGCCCCTCTCTGGCTTAGACTTGCCTGGAAGCACGTAGCCCCATCTGTCCTTTCCTGTCTGACCCGTCTCTGTGATGGCGAGCCAGAAGCAGAAACAGCAGGTGAACAGCTCTGCTTCCTGCTGGGTCTCCACTTACAGAACACTTTCTACCCTGAACAATGGGCCGGCCCCTCCCGCTTTGTTCTTCCTGCTTCTCAAGAGCTCACAGAGACCTCCTGGCTCGTTCTGGCACTGCCGTCTCGGTGAACGCCTCTTGTTAAAAGGTTCTAGCTTCTCAGAAACACTTGCCTGGGGTCACGTGTCTCACTTGCACCCACCATGGCTGCTGTGCGGCCCAGATCAGCCCTCACGGTGGAGGTGCTTGTGCGGTAGCTGCCGAGAACCAGGGGCCGGCCTGGCTCGCAGCAGAGTAGTCTCAGAAACTGCGCTATAGAGAAGGGAGGGGCCTCGCCGTGGCACTGTGCCCTCCCCGGGGGCAGTCTATAGGCCCTGACTGGGTGGTCTGGGGACGGGGCCTGAGGTCAGCTGTCAGAACGATATGGCAAAAGGACCAGAAGGGAAAGAAGTGGCAAGGCCTTGGTTAGGCACACGCATTCCTCAAACAAGCGTCAACTCCTGCCGAGGGGCTCTGCTGCCCCTCCCAGTGTTGCCACCTCAGAATGTGACCTTATTTGGAGATAGCATCTTTTCAGAGGTAATCAAGGTAAAATGAACTCCTTCAGGTGGGCCTCGAATCCAATATGACTGGTGTCCTTAGAAGAAGAGGAAATGTGGACACAGACACACACAGGAAGGATATCACGTGAACATGAAGGCAGGGATCGGGGTGATGTGTCCACAAGCCCAGAGATGCCAAAGAGGGCCAGCAATCATCAGAAGCTTCCTCAGTGCCTAGAATACACGGGTTGGGGAACCACGGGCAGACCCAGGAGTGGCCCCACTTACCATCGCTCCCAGGGACCCAGTGCTCCCCGTGCTTGCAATTTTAGGCTCTGTGAGTCTAGAGCGGGGTCAGGAAACTACAGTGAAGCCCAGGAATTCAGCACGGTTTTAAGTATTTTAAATGCCTACATTATACTACTGTATAATATCTTGATTTTGCCTCTTGGCTTCGAGGCCTAAAATATTTCCTTACCTGGCCCTTCCAAGGGAGAGTTTGCTGACTGCTGGTCTGGAGGGTTCCCAGAGGGAGGGCCTTTCACAGCAGGAGTCCTAGTAAACTTTAAGTTCTGGCCGCCCCCTCCTCATGTCAGCTAGCTGGCAAGAAAAGGACTCCTGGTCACCCCCAGCCCTGTCCCAGGCCTACCTCTTTCAGGTGCTGCGGCAGGCAGTTCCCAGGGCAGAAGGCGTGCTTGGTCTTCTTGTACAAACACCACAGCAGAGCCGAGCAGCCAAGTAGCAGGAGGGCCGCGCACACAGACGCTGCCAGAACCACGGCCACAGTCCAGGGCGGGGTGGTCTCTGCAGGGATGGTGGGCTGGGTTAGGCAGCGGTCAAGGACACCCGGGGTCACCGGACCTCCACACGCTGTCACCATGGCAATCCAGTGGGAATCCCCCAAAACGGGGCCAGATGCCCATCTTGGGAGGGGGTGGTGAGGAGGAAACACAGGACACCTGCTCAAGGATCCTGGGGTTTCCAGCAAGTGCCCCCCACCCGTTTCCTATCATTTTCCAGCTTTGGTTTCTGGCACGACTGCTGACACACACGATGAGAACACTAAGCAGGGACTCTGAACAATGAGCCTCCCCAGGTTTCTGAGGAAGCATCAGCTGCCTTGAAGCAGGAAATGGGAGCCCAGAGCCCCAAGGAAACGCATGCACTGCAGGGCTTTGGACTGAGAAGGGGTAAAGCTCTTGGCATGACACAACCATCCAAGCCCCCGTGGCACTCAGACACCCGCCCCAACTCCAGTGTGGCCTCTAGTGGCCCAAGGACACGAAGCTGGCATGACCCAGCACTTGCCGAGGGTTTCTGTCTGGAAAAACTCACGGAAGAACTTACTGCCTCTTCTGCCAGCACCTGGCCTTCCTTTCTTGAGCCTTCGCTAGCCAAAGCTTATGCCTGTGAATCCTTCCTCCGCCCCTTTGAGATGCACATTATCTCCTAAAATCCAGGGCTCTCTTTTCTCAAGCACCTGCAAGCCATTCCTCCGAATTGCAATCTTCGTGAAGGAGGGCCCTTGTCCCCCAGCCTTGGTGGGAAGGGGGAGCCTGACTCGATAAACACCAGTTGGCGGTCGACATGGACGGCCGACTGGCATGGACACTGACCCACCCCCCCACCACCTGCTTTGTGATCTGTCGCTTCCCGGAGTCTCTCTTTTCTGCCCCTGCCTTGTTCTTCCTTTAAGATGCCCAGGTGGCTCTTTCCCTCCTGCAAGTCCTTACTGAATAAAATCCGTTTTTACTGCTCGAACACCCGGCTTTACCCCTGACCCAGGCATTCGTGACCCTGACTCCCCTCATTCAGCACCAGGTGCCTCCTCTCGCTGCCCAGGGCCACCCACCCTCCCAACGCCCGGAACCTGGCAACGGCACCACACTCCCAGTGAAAGCCCAAAGCATCTGGGGCCAAGAGAGGACAAGCCAACGAACCCTGCCCTTTAAGGGCAAGTCCTTTTAGAAGGGAGACATTTTATTTGCGGAGAAAATGCCGATTCCCACTTGCACCGGGCAGACCGAAGCTCGCTGGGGCGGGATCGGCTGCCGGCCCCCCAACCGCCCACAGATGTTCCTTAGATGTCTGAACCCATGTGGTGTTTGCAGGGGGAGCAGGGGTTGGGTTGGGCCTGTCCTCCTCCCTTGTCCCTCTTGGTTTTCATTCATGATGGTCATCATCATCTTTCCCTTGGGCCCTGACCTCAAGGCCACCTCCTCCCAGACCCCCTGTGAAGTCTCGCCTCATTTGCTAGAATTGAGGAGTGCCTGCCAACCCGAACATGTCCTTTCCTGGTGAACACAGGGTCACGTGGCGAGCGAGCCGGACAGAGCAGCCCCCCCACTCAGCGAACACAGACTAGTCCTCTTGTACAAACACCTGTTGGCTGAGCCCTTAAGCCCACCATGTCACCAACACTGTGCTGAGGCCCTGGAGGGCAGCGCCCCGACTCCTTGTGATCCAGCCAGGATGTGTCGGCATCACTGATTTAAGGGTGCTTCACAGGCACACCTGGTTGGCGGCAACAAAATTCAGAGGATGCCTTTGTGAGTCACCCCAAGAGAGAAGGGGTCATTGCTTCACACCGGCTGGGACTTAGGGGAGGATCTAGGAGTCGGACCCTCCACAGAAAGCTCTCTGACTTCCTTCAGTTCCACCTGACTGTGCGGCCTGGCGGACGGCCTCTCCCTATTTCACCTGCAGGGAAATTGTGCTCACCTGGGCAATGCGTTTGTGGGCAGTAAATTACGGGAAAGGTAACCTGCTCGGTCTCCATTCATTTACCAGCTGAGCAACTCTGGCCAAGTTACTTCACCTCTCTGAACCTTGATTTCCCAGTCTGTAAAAGGGGCAGATCCTTACAAGGCTCTCACGGAAAAACGGGTTGTGAGGTTCAAATGAGATAGCTATGTTTACACAAACCTAAAATGATGTTTGACAAAAGCAGGTTTTCCATGGGTTATGCTTCTCTTTTATAAAATGTCTGGGTTTCGTCAGTTCCTGGGTGATCGTTTTTAGTCACAAAATATTTGAAAAATTTCTCTTGTAGGTCAAATTGTAGATCTCAAAGCATGTTTTGTGACATAAAGGTCTCAGGACCTTTAGGAATCTTTCACAATGTGGTATTAAGAATGTCATTACTAGTAATGACGGAGCCACCGAGGTGCCCCAAAAGAAGGATAATTCTAAAACCAAGGATTCTTGGGACTCAAGCAGGATGGGGGCTCCCAAGGTTCAGAATTTTGATTCAAGTAAGAAAGATTCAAGAGAGGACTAAAATGAGAAAAAAATATAGAGAAGCTCTGTAGAAATAACCTGTGGACTGGAAAATAATGCAGCCCACGAAGGGAGGGCTTTCTGTTATTTAAAGGCATTGCAGAGAGGCTTGGCCAGCCCAGACACGGCCAGGTCCACTGGGACATTGACCTTGGGCTTCCAGATGATGCGAGGCACTGAACTGAGGGCCATGGAAAAAGAGAACGACAGAGAAGTCCCTCCAAGGAGACAGCAGGATTTTCTATGTGGCTCCGTAGCCCTGAGAAAACTTGCTACTACAATGGCAGAAGATCGCGGAAGCAACAACAGTAACGGGATTCAGAAAACTCCAGGCCAGTGACCTAGAGGCGGATCTCCAGAAAAAATAACAAACATCCCGGAACAGATAATTAAGTGGCTAATTACCAACACATAAAAAGGAGAAGGATGATAACTGAAAACAACATTAGGGCACCAAGAAGAAATGAGCTCAAAATGGCTGCCTTTCTGGTTTTTTGGACACGGGTTTGGTTATAAGATTATGGCATCGGATGGGCTGGTTTTTCCAGGGCTGTGTTCCTTGGAATGCTGACCCTCAAAAAGGGTATTGGAAGATCAGATATGCTAACAGTGCTCATATACAGGGGACTTTTCCAAGAGGCCCCATCATTTCCAAGCACACCTGATTACAGGGCTCTTATTTTGAGAAACATCCAGAAATCGTCTCGAACACAGTTGAGACAGCATTGTACTTGGCACTGGGTGGGTCCATTTTCACTAGTATTTACCAGCTTTTTTACTTTTACATTTACAGTGACTTACTGGACAAAAAAACCAACACAGTTTATATAAAAGTCCATTCTCTTCTGATGGGTCAGTGACAAGCAAGCAAGCAGGTAAGCAGTCTAAAGGAAGGTGCATCATGGAGTGCAAAGCAACAAATGGGTAAAGATCCTCAAGCTCTTTCTGACAAACGAGATGAGACAAAACAAAATTGGGCAAGAAATACGTTCAATGACCAAAAGCAACACTCAGGAACTTGCTAAGTGGAAATGACGAATCAATGAGATTGGAGTGTTGCAATTTTCCCCGAATAGCACTGTGACATAGGGGATGAAAAGTTTTGTTCTCTCTGGAAGGAATTTTTGCAGCCCCCAGTTCAGTGCCTTGCTTCCAGAAGAGCCTCAGTAAATACAAATGGCCAGGAGTGGACCTGCATGTATTCATCCTTCTACGGTCTGAGCTGGCTGAGCTTCGCAAGGATGTCTTTAAATAATAAAAAGGCTTGTTGTTTGTGTGCAGACATCCAGGGGGCAAGTCTGTATCATCCCGTATGCAAATACAGTGTGTCTGTATGTAAATGATCACAGTGTCCGGGCCAATGGTATTCTTCCCTCCTCTCTCTTTTCTTCTTTCCCTCCTTCCCTCTCTCTCTCCTCTTTTTTTTTTTTTTAATATAGGGAGCACTATGAGCGACTGTGTTGAGGTCCTGGAAGTCAAGACAAGTAGCCATCAGTGGGGACAGTGATCAAGGTCCCTAACCTCTCCCTTGTATGCCTGAGGGGCAGGAGACATTCAGCCCAGGGAGGGGAGGCTCTTGGACAGTGTGGTGGGGCTTGACCTTGCTGGGTCTTGGAAGACTGATAAGACTTGCATCAGCAGGCTTGAGAAAACAGAATGAGCACAGCGTGGGTAGGCAAGAGGAGGCAGAGCCCAATGAATGGAAAACGCGTCCATCCATCCCTTTGGTCTAAGAGGGAATCTGCTGAGTCAGAAGGGGGTCATCTCCTTCCAGCAGGAAGCTGATCAGTCAGAGCTGACCTGGCTTGCAGTTGGAGCCAGACATGTTCTTTTTCAAGGAACTTTCCAACACTAACACTGGGTGGGGGTCTGCAAAACGATTTGAAAGGCTCGGTGGAGGTGGAATTACAGATGGTCCGTCTCAAGACTCACCGTCTTCAGCTGTTTGCTCACACACAGGCTTGCTCCATTCCCCAGTTTTGTTCCGATCAGGAAGAAACCCTTGAACTTGAACACAGTAAGTTGTCCAAGGCTCAAGATCTTTGAGGACCTCAAAGTCATATTGACAGGTCATCGGCCACTAGGAACAAAGACAAAAGTAAAAATAGGCCTCCGCAGTGAAGGGACCTCCACCTTCTCTTCCACCGAGTCTTACCAGTTATGATCTTTACTTTGGGCTCAAAATAGAAAGCTGAAGGAAGCAGGTGTTCTTCCCAGTTCATCTCTGGGGACCCTGGTAGCATTTCAAGACGTGGGGCAAGGCCTGACTCTGGTCGTGACAAACCACTTTGTTTCCTAAATTCTCTAGTTTAGACACCATACAAACCACCATACTAGCTTTTGAAAAATAATTAGGTCACATGGGCTGAATTGGGTCCCCTCCCTATTCATATGCGGAAGTCCTAACCCTTAGTATCTTGGAAAGGGAGTTAGTTGGAGGGAATCACATTAAAATGGGCTCATTAGGACGAGCCCTAATGCAACATGACTGGTGTCCTGGTGAGAAGAGGAGATCTGGACACGGACATGCACACAGCCTGTAAAGACGAGGTGGAAATGGTATTGTTGCTTCTATAAGCTAAGGAACCAAGGACTGCCAGCGATCTGGGAGCTAGGAGAGAGGCATGGAACAGAGCCTTGCTCACAGCCCTCGGATTTTGAGCCTCTGTGACCTTAAGACAACACAATCCTGTTGGGTTTGGGGAGATTTGGTACAGCGGCCCCAGAACGCAACCCCGGTCCTTTGGAGCGGGACTCCGTGTGATTTTCCTCCTAGGTCAAGGGCAGGTTTCTGACCCTGGTGGCCCAGCGTTCTCCTTAGAATTTCTCCTCTGCGTGAGCATCTAAAATGCTCTCATCCGGCAGAAGCCGGCCTGCTCTGCAAGGCACCTGCCGTGGCCTCCCCAGCTCAGCTTAGTATGAATGTAAGCCATTGATGATCTGTTCCTGAGTTTGCAAAACCAAAACAGTTTCCGGCAAAGTATAGGGAACTAGAAGAGTATATGCCACCCACATTTCCATCATGGTTCTATTTCCTGATAGAAGGGTCCTATTTAAAATGTATTATGTGAGGGGTGCCTGAGTGGCTCAGTTGGTTAAGCATCTGCCTTCAGCTCAGGTCATGGTCCCAGGGTCCTGGGATCAAGTTCTGCATTGGGGCTTCCTGCTCAGCAGAAAGTCTGCTTCTCCCTCTCCCTCTGCTGCTCCTCTTGCTCATGCTCGCTCTCAGTCAAATAAAAATAAATAAATGAATAAATAAATAAAATCTTCAAAAGAAATGTGGTAGGTGAATAGGAACTTCAATAGAAAGTGAGCACAAACTTTTTTACTTTAGTAATTGGCTATTTTTCTTTTGGCATTGGGTTTATTCACAGCTGGTCTCTACTCCTTTATTGTAGGAGAAAGGCAAGCTCACTGATGACAAGAACTGGATTATCCCATTGACTACACATGAATAGTATGGCATAACCTCCAATAATTAAAAATAAAAAATCCTGGCTTTCATTCCTAGAAATCCAATACCCCTAAAACCTTGCAGTGCTATTTCTTGCAGAGATTAAACTCAGGGCTGACCCACAGGGGCAGGCAGGAAGGATAGATATGAGAAGCCCTGCTCGAGTCCCCTCTGATTGCTTTTTCTAGCCAGCTTTCACACCCGGGCAATTTCTGATTTTATCTGCTCACATTCTCCCATGAGGAAGAAACAGAACTTTCCGAAGCTTTTTATGCTATGATTTTACAGACCGGATACAGCAGCCTTTTAACACTGCATTCTAGAAGGGAACACTATTGTCTTATTCTTTGCCGGCTGCTGTAACAGAACACGGCAGAGCAGGAGGCTTCTAAACAACAAACATGTATTTCTCACAGTTGTCAAGGCTGAGGAGTCCAAGACCAAGGCACTGGCACATCTGGGGTCTGGGGGGGGGTGGCTTTCTGATTCCGAGCCAGCCGTCTACACGCTGTGTCCTCATCACAGGGCACAAGGGCCTGCCAAGGGAGCTCTCCGGGGTCCCTTTTATAAGACCGCTAATCCCATGCCTCCCAAAGGACCCACCTCCTAACACCTTCACATTGGGGATTAGGTCTCCACAGGTGCATCTGGTGGGGGACAAAAACATTCCCTCTAGAGCGCCTTTAAAGTGGTCCTGGTGACTTTGCACACACCCACAAGGGAGGACCTGGGGAGCAGGCAGCCTTTCCAACACTTGGCATGCCACACCAAAGTCTTCCACGCGACGGGTGCAAGTGACAGGACCAATATGTCACCAGATGCCTATCCTGGGGGCACATTCTAGATAAGAAGCTAAAGATAAACTGGGTGTTGCCTTTCAGGTTTGGTGCAGGAGGCACTCAGGCGAGGTAGGATCCTTAATAAAAGTACGCTGCTAAGGCCTTGAGTGGGTCAGACCTGTCTTACCTTTGCATCCCAGAGCTTAGCGGAGATGCCTGCATTTGGTAAGTGGCTATGAGATTCATCATTCTGTATTGCTTTCTAGGCACACGCCTCCTAGGGGCTTGACTATAAGCCAAATCATCTATTCTGTGAAGGAGGCTGATATTCAGCATCATTTAATGGAGACTTTTGTGGGGGAAATAAACTTGAGATTTTGGGGACCTGTGCAGTAGGTACATATACATTTAATTACATCATTCCTAAGACAACACACACAGGTGGACCCTTTCCTCCCAAACTCTTGAGAATTAAGTGACAGAACTAACATTTAATATTGAGGAGGTAACATACATGTAACCTAACTTATGTAACATACATGCAAGTCAGCTTAGGACCATAGATGGCATTCAGCTTGGAAGCACTAAGTATAAGAAAAAACTTGACCATGGATGAATGAAAACAGCCTTACTATGTCTACATAAGGAGAAGGAAAACCCCATGTATTGACCACAAATGTTGTTCAGGTGATGGGACAAGTTAATTTTTTTCATTATGTCATTAAACTCCCCCAAATCCTGTGAAGAAGGTTATTATCCCCGCTTTATTAATGAAGTGGGTTATTTTTTTAAAAAAAGATCTTATTTATTTGTTTATTTTAGAGAGAGGACAGAGAGAGAGTGCACATGCATGTGGGGGGAAGGGGAGAGGGAGAATCTCAGGCAGATTCTGTGCTGAGCGTGGAGCCCAATGCAGAGCTTGATCTCGCAACCCTGAGATCATGACCTGAGCTGACACCAAGAGTTGGATGCTTAACTGACTGAGCCATCCAGGCGCCCCATGAACTGGGTTATTTTGCCCATCTTATAGACATGGAGGAAGCTGAGGTTGAGAATGTGATTAGAGTCACAGTGGCAGGAAAAACATCCCAACTGGGTCAGACTCCTAGCTCATGTTTTTAAAGGAACCATCCCCGGAAGAGAAGGGGAACAACGGAGAAAAGTGGGGTCAGACAGCTAAAATGGGACACTGTTTATCTAGCATCCAAGGGTGGGGCTACCCTGACCATGGGCTTGACTATTCTATGGTGTAATGGGGCACCGAGGTTCATACCATAAAAGAGCAGTCATGCAGCATATCACCTGATTCAGCTGACGCCAATTTCCACCAGCCAACTGTTGAGTCAGCTCTATCTACTTTCTCCTGCGACTTCCCTTCAGGGAGAGAAAGGCCTTCTCTCACTGTGTGAACACGGTGGAAGTCTGCTTGATGTATTTCCTTGGGGCCTGGGAAGCATGAGCCAAGTACCAGGTATCCCTCAGACTGGGAAGCTTCTGGCACTCAGAGGACCTGGCCTTAAATCCTTTGGACCATAAGGCGCTACCACCTTGCAGGACCCTGACTGGATCGTCTCCTAGCCTCCTTTCTTCATCGTCATGGCCTCAGACTAAAACTAGGCAAAGAAGGGGAAGCGTCATCTGAAATGCATATGATTTGTTGAGCTTACCTTTTCAACAGAACCGTTTTTCCAATATTGCACGTTATAAACCCACGAATTATAAATATTCCTCATGGTCCATGTTTCAGGCTCATTCTCCATTTTAGGGGCTAAGAAACGCATGTGTAAAGAATTAGCAAGTGCTTCTACTTGTATTCCAGGTGGTCCAATCATGGCTAAGAGGAAGAGAACAAAGGAAAATGACAGTCAAAAATCACATTTTAAAAACATCAACATTTATTTTTCATAACTGTGCAGACCAACTGGTCAACTGAAGGACCCTGCTCTTTGATGTAAGTTTGCTGTGACTTTGATTGATGTGGTCAAGGAGGGTAGTTGGACTTTGTTTCTTAAAAAACAAAACAAAACAACAGATAGCCTTTTGTTTTATTAGTCAAGTTTAGCCCATTTATGTTTATTGTGATTTCTGACATATTTGTAATTATCTAACTATATTATTTTGTGTTTTCTATGAAGACATGTGTGTGTGTGTGTGTGTGTGTGTGTGTGTGTGTGTGTGTGTGGTTTGTTCCTCTCCTCTTTTTTCTTTCTATTGGGTTCAAATTTCTTTATTTCTTTTGCTGGGCTGGAAGCTACAGATGGTATTTCTACTACTTTTAGTGCCTAATATACATAATTAATCATACACACTTTCCAACAAAGTCTGTACCTGTTTCTGCCCAATGCTCCTTTAGTGGATATTCATGTGGCTAGCCCCTTTGCTTTATTTGGGTCTCGGTTCAAATGTCACCTCTTCAGAGAGACTCTTTTACTTCCCTATGTAAAGAGCAGCTCCCAACACATCCTATCCTGGAATCTTGCTTTATTTTTTTGAGAGCCACAGTCACATCTGTCATAAAATATGTATCTCTTGGTTTACCTGTCTCCACCATTAGAGTGTATGCTTCACGAGGGCTGGGATTTTTGTCTTGCTATTATAACTTCTGCACCAAGAATGTGCCTGGTGTATAGGGGGTGCTCAATAATAATTGTACAATGAACAATAAACATCTCTGGGTGACTGTGCTCTTTGAGTTATATCCTTTCTTATTCTCTGACTGCTGTTATTTATTTATTTACTTTTGAAGCAGTTAATGGGCCTGTTTCCGGCATTTTACCTTGCCTTTAATCTGCTGGTAGCAAAAAACCAGATAAGAATATTTATTAGATATCTTTTCAAAGCAAGTATAAACAGATTCTATGTGACTCCTTGCAGCATTTTCCTGTCATATAAACTTCAAGAGGCAAGGATCCAAAGTAGGGTAGCTGCTGCTAAGAGCACGAGCACGGGGGCCTGGCTCTGAATCTTTACCGGGCCACTCCTTATCTGTATGACCTTTGGGCAAGCTGCTTATCTCTATGGTATTAATTTCTAAAGGGAATTTCCACAGATGGGCCCAACGGAGGAACTGGAACCAGACAGGCCCTGGTAAGTCAGTTAGCAATTACAGGAGCAGAAACCTGTACTATGTTTTGGAAAATTGACTACTGTGAAGCTGCTCGGATTTTCTTAATGTTGATTTTTCTTAGCCTTTGTAAAGACACCTTTAGAAAAGATAATCCAACTTTGATCATTTCTGACTCTAGAAATAAGAGTTTTGTTGTCCAAGCCTGGGGCAGAATTGGGAAAGGGTGGAAGGGTATCCTGGCTGCATTCACCGCCAGGGAAGGCGGAATTGTGGGAGCCATGGGGGTCCAGAGCAGGGAGCGGTACAAAGACCCGCCCTGCATAGACACAACCCTTCCAACCCTTCTCTCAAGCTTCTCCTTGGAAGGCTGCCCTTGAGTCTCATTCATGAGGTTCTTGTCCCCCCTTATCCTCTTACTGTCTCAATTGCTATAAGGTGGTTTAATCAGTTTCCAATTCCAGATGTTCTAATTATGTTCACCTCGTGACCTCTGGTGAGTCCCCATGACCCCCCAGATCTAACCTGGGAACATTCTGTTGGATGCTTACCAGCCAGCCTGACCCAACACGTCTACCATTAGCCAAATTCATTGCTCTGCCCTTCATTCTGGGCAGGCTGGCTGTCTGCGCCTATCTTCCTGTCTGTACACCTGCCTCAAATAACCTTTATTCTTCTGCCTGTCACGTCACATTTCCTTCCGGAAAATGTGCTACATTAATCCTTCTAGTTCTTCTCATTAACAACATTGGCCTCAACTCATTCTTTACCCACAAGGCATTACATTAATAGAGTTACGTTTAATTATTGTGCTAACTTTATGACCATCCCTTCCTGTCTCTCCCACAGGCATTTTTCCGGCCAAACCCTTCCTTATTATATTCCCTGAGCTCCTTGTGTAAGGCCACCCAGTCTGTGGCGCTCAAAAAAATCCTCCCTGACCAGGCTACCCCAGGGGAAAAAAAACCAAGGCCCGATGATGGCATTACGATGAAATGGAAAACAACGTGGCTTACTGTCATCCAACGGACAGAAGGTGATGTTTACCCAGTCGGAATGCTCATCTGCAAATTCAGCCCTGACTCTCAAGGTGTGGTCACCGTACTTGGAAAGACTTGAGAAATCACATTCTGTCAAGGCAGTCCTTGTGCATATGTCTTGGAATTTTTTATAACTGTAAAATCAGAAAAATAAAACCATGAAAGTTCTCACTTCAATCTCTCTGCGGCTGACCTGTGCTTTATAAATCCCTACTACCAAAGGATAATGGAGAATAATGTGAGAAACATAAATTGAATTCTTAATTGTCACTTCTGAGGAATAGCATGCATCATTTACATGAACATTTCCCCAACTGTGCTCCATGATATTTCAGTGATTCTTGAGATATCATAAGTCATTTCAAAAATAATCTGTCCCTGGGCGCCTGGGTGGCTCAGTCGGCTAAGCGTCTGACTCTTGATTTTGGCTCAGGTCATGATCTCAGGGTCCTGGGGTCGAGCCCTGAGTCAGGCTCCCTGCTCCGTGGGGAGTCTGCTTCTCCCTCTCACTCTGCCCCCTCCCAAATGAGTAAGTAAAATCTAAAAAAAAAATCTGTCCCACAGTCAAACGATTTGAGGGCAGAAACTAGGTTAAACATAAAGAGGTGTCCACCTTCCTAACAGAACTCCCTCAGCGACTTTCATATCTTAATGAGCACATGCCTCTCCAAAATGGGGTGGAGTCTTCAATATATTTGACCAAGAAAGCCTCCCTCCTTGATTATGCTATTTATAAAAGCAGAGGGACATAGTCTGTGAGTACTGATATACACAGATTGGCCAAAATAGGTCTGTTACAAGAATTTCAAACAGTGTCCCATAAATGACCATTGGTGCAATTACTCTGGAAAAACTATGCAATGATTCGTTCTTACACAGATTTGTTTTATACAATGGGTTTCGAACAGACCTCAAGCCCTGACGCCCACCCCTGAAGTGAGGGTGAAGTTGAAGAAGGAAAATGATGTCTGAGAAGACCAACAGGGGTGTGTGACCACATCGCGACCACCTGTCTCCCAGGTGGCACCCAGGCTCCTGTCTCGCAAAAAGGGGGAGTTTTGTCAGACTGGTTCCTCAGTGTACCTTCCTCTGATTTGGCTGTCCTTAGAGGTGACAACGAAGGTGATGGTGATAAAAATAATAACAGCCCGCTTGTCAAGCACTTAGGTGTCAGGTGGGGTGGGAAGTGTTTTTATCTGTATGACCTCGAACCCAGGAGGGCAGAACAGGAATCATTCCTATTTTATAGATGGGGCACAGGTATGGAGAACCTGAGAAATTTGCCCAGCAGAGCTGGGATCGGCTTGACTTCAGAGCCCACGGTCTTAGGCACCACACCACACCTCGCCGTGATCTTGGCGATGCCCAGAACACCTTCTGGCTAAAAGTCTGTAGAGAAAACTGGGTTTAGACTATTCTACAATCTGCTCTTTACACGTACTATCCCACGAACATTCGTCAATCCAAACTCTTCATGGGCTGCCTAACATCCCGCCATTTGGAGACTCCAGGGGTCATGGCATGAAGGGTGCTCTCCCACGTGAGGTCACTTCCTTCATTTAAACTAACGCATCAACTGGCTGGAACACGGAATATTCCAGAAGTTGTTTTGCAATAGCTTCTCTCTCACCAGGTCATTTTGATGGTTAGACATATTTTTCTCCTTGTTAAATAGGTCGTATAACCCATTCCCCACATTTACATCTTGTTTTCAAAGATGTTTCCATATTCAGATCACCAATCTGTCCTCCGAAGCGTGCTGCTTCTTCTCACCGCCACGCCACACACACATTTAAGAGAGTCTGTGGTACCCAATCTCTCAAGCTGAATACTAAACAAATCTTTCACAAGGCACGGAAAACAGCAATCTGATGTTTCAAGATCAAATTTCTTCCCCAAGGACACCCCTAGGACACGCTTTGTTCTTCCCAGCACGTCCCATGCTCATCTGCATGTCCGTGCTAAGGACACATGGCACCCAGGCACTGACTCTTGGTTGCTTGGAAGCCACTGGAAACTCGCATCTACAAGACTGAACATCCCAACCAAAAGCCTCTACTACAAGGGCACAGAACGGAACAACAAAGAATAAACCAGTGGGCACAAAGAGAGAGAGAGAGAGAGAGGTTAATTTTGCAGAGTGAAATCTCCAGAGCTGTCAAGACCGCAGAAACAGACATGAAATTATCAAACCAATCAGTGGTAGAAAATACACAGCAGGGAAAAATGAGAGGCAGAATCACCTGTCCTAAATCCTCGAGGAAACTGACAAATTGGATGAAGGACTGTAGGTCAGATATAAGGCCAACCCCAATTCGAAAGCTGCCAACCTCAACAGCTATGGCAGGTGATGTAAAAGATTACCCTTGCTCTTAGGAAATCACCATGAAATATTAAGGGGCAAAGCATATAATGTAAGACAAAGAGAGAGGGACAAAGGAAACATGGCAAACCTTAAAATCGGTGAATCTGGACATAAGCTATTTGGAAGTTCTTTGCATTGTACTTGAAATCTTAAGATGTTCTTTTAGTGGGGAATTACTTCGAACTAAAAAGTGCCTGAAAAAGTCAACAAAGGCGATCTTACTCATCTTTCTATGTCTTTTCTGCCTCAGCAGGCCTGGGATATGTTTGTAAAAGCAATCTGGAGGAGAAGGAGTGTGGGATTAACGGGGTCTGGGGCTCTATTCCTCCTGCTTCATTGAAGGGACTATCTTTGTATGTTTCTGAGTCACCCTGGAAGCAGGTGTGTTGGCTCATCACCCTTTGGCCTCCTGCTGCTGTTTGCACTTGGCATCAAGGTGTGTCACCTGCATCCAGCTGGTGGTGTGTATGATGGCAAGTATGAGGGAGGGCTGGCAGAGGGGAAAACGGACAGGTAGGGCGGGTACTGAGAGATCAGAGCACCCTTGAGATAATCATCTTGGTGACACTCACCCTTCCTTCACAAAGCCTCTGCTGCTTTCACAGCCTAGAGCTTTTCACAGCTCGTAGCTAGCTGTTTTACTTTCTATTTCAGGACACAGCCACAGAGTAACTGAGCACCCACTATGCAAATCATGTGCACCCCACGGCATGGCGGTGCTCTGTTACGATCTGCTGGAGGGTGCTGGACAGGCAGTAGCATGGCGAGGACCCTCCTTCTGTTTTGCATACCTCAGTTTTCCTGGATGACTCCCACTTGCAAATAGTTGACTTCGAGCAATCCTGCTCTCGTCAGAGGAGATGATCTCCATGATGCTTTTTCCTCTTAAAAAACATCAATTGTGACAAATCCAATATGCTTGTGCGGCAACAGGCTACCAGTGTGGCCAATGACACCTGTAGCCACAAGATCGAATGTCTGTATCTACCTTCCAGTGGCCCTGCAATCGTCACATGATGAGCCATCCCAACAAGAAAAGGTAAAAAAAGATTGGACTTCTCTCTTTTCAGAGAACAGAACTTTCACAAGAATCTCCCGGACAGAGAGAAAAAGGTCAGCAGGGAAGCTCCCTGGGGGCTATCATGGTCACGCCAGTGACAGCAGTCAGACTCTCTCCTGTGGTCCGGCCCAGTGACCAGCTCAGGGCCTTCCTATCAAGAGCACCCCAGACTCACCTTTGGTACTGAGCTGTGAAGGTCAGATTCCCTTTGGGAAAAGCAGGCAACTCCCACTGTAGAATGTTCTTGAAATTAACCGACTTCATTCTGACATTTTCGGGAGGTGGCACCATTCCTAATGCTGTAAAAATAAAAGGGAAATGTCTGCATCTTTGTTCCTCAAAAAAGTTGCACTAGTAAATGACTGTATCCAACACTCGGGTCTCCTGTATGGCTCCATGTCTTCAAATGGGCACATGGGGGAAGGAAAAAGAGACACACACTAGCTGTACTGAGGAGTCCGGATTTTATCTGAAGAACCATGGGGGGTGAGTGTTGGAGGCTGGGGTGGAGCAGGGAGCAAGAGTGAAGGGGGGACAGATGGGGGTGACCAGGATTTGGGTGGTGGGACGAAGTTGTCCAGGGGGTGGGTAGATGGATTTTAGATACATTTCCAGAGGTATAGATTCTAGACTTCCTGATACATTTGGTGTGGAGAATTTAATATCCATTCCTGGCTTAAGCATCTGAAGCCCTGATTGGGGTTGGGGGCAAGGACATCAAAAGTCCCATTTTTGCTGCACTAGGTTTGAGATGCCAGGGAGATATGCACTTGGGAATGTCCCAGACAGCTGGAGAAAGGAGCCTGGCTCATAAAGGAGGGATCTGAGCTAAGAGCAGAAATCATTTTAAAACTTTTTAATAAAAAATATCAAGCATACACAAAAGCAGACAGAGTATGACAAGCCACCTCCCTCCCACCACCCAAGGGGGCCAAAAGAGATTCACATTTGAGTCACGGGCTCATAGCTGGTATCTAATGCCAGGGTTCTGCTGGTCTCCCCTCAGGGACAGCGGAGGGCCTGGGCAGGAACGGGGCTATACAGAGATCTGGCAGAGGTGAAGGATCCTAGGTAGAAACAGGCTGAGCGGTAGGAGGAAAACCGGGAGCGTGTGCTATCCTGGAAGCCCGGCGGGGATGAGTTCATCAGAAAGGAAGGAGGGGTCCTCGTTGTTTGAAGCCAGGCAGGAAATTTAGACGAGGGCAGAAAAGGTTTCAGTGGCTTTAGAACTCGGAAGGCACAAAGCTGCGGTGCCGAGGGGCAGAGCTCAGGCGGTGGGGTGCCGAGGACTGAATGGGAGGCCCTGGAGCCCGGACCGGCACCCGATCACTTCCAGTGCGCCTCTGGGGTCCGTTCAGGGGTCGCCCTGGGGCCATCGCTGCCGGCGTCGTAGCTCGGCCTTCAGTTCCCAAGCGCAAGTCGGGCCGCGGAGCCGGGAGGCGCGCGGCGCCCGGGAGACCGCCCGGCGCCCCCTCCCCGCGGACCCCTCACCTGACATCAGGAGGCAGCCGCCCAGCCAGCTCCGCAGGCTCCGCGGCATGACCGCCCCGGGAGTCGGGAGGGCACTCGGGGGGCCGCGGCAGCCGCCGGGCAAACGCCCCGGTGCCCGAGCCCCGAAGAGCCGGCGGGTCCTCCCCGCTCCGCGGCGTGGCCGCTTCCTGGTCCTGGAGGGGCGGGGCGAGACGAGGCCCCGCCCCCTCCCTAGGCCCCGCCCCGGCCGGGGTCCGGCGCCGGCGATTTGCGCCGGAAGAGGGCGGTGTCCCGGGCTGGGGGCCCCGGCGGGTGGCGGGGAGATGCGGAGGGCGGGGACCTTGCTTCCCCCAACGGGTGGGTAGAAAACGCCAGGAGTAAAACGTTTGCAAAACCGCACGTACTGTGCCCGGGTTGGAGAGACACCTCCCCCAACCCTAAATGCAAGCTTTTCCAAGTTAAATAAATACACTGCGACGCCCACCCAGAGGTGCTGTCTGGGGTTATAGGTGGTGGTGGTTTTCCTTGACACCATTCAGTAGTCCCCAAGTGTTCTGCCGTGAACACTTTCTCCAAGTTTTCTCTCCGATCCCCTCTCCCTGCAAATAGGTTGATTTGAAAGCACTCCATTAGCAAAGACAGTCTTCTTTACCTCCTCTTACCCAGGGATAAACATCCCCAAACCAAGTCACGTATGGGGCAAAAACTCGTTACTTTCGCAAGACTGCTTGAGAGAGGTTTAATTCCCTCTTTCGAAGCCTGGGCAGTGGTGAGGTTGGAAATCCCAGAGCAGGGTAATTACAGGGTGATGTCAGGAACCGCTTGAGGTGACCACCAGGAGCACAGCGACGATGAATGCTCCCTTGGCCCCTGCTGGCCACCGCACACAGGGGGACTTTTGTTGAACCCGAGATGTCAGCAGAACCACAAAGCCGCTGCATTTTTACACTCCCTAATGAGAAACGACTCTGAAGACATTACCAAGTTTGTATTAAAAAGTATTTATCCTTCACCAACGTCAGACCATTATACAAACTTTAAACACACACACACATACACATAAGAGCAGCCATAAAAAGATCACTCTGGAAAGCTTTCAAAATGTGGGAGATGATTGAAGAGGGTGGAGAATCGGACTCTTCATATGACAAAGTCCCTTTCCTGTGGAATTTCATCAGGTCATTCAGGAACCCCTTCTCCTCTGAGTTACTTTAGAAGGGTTGCTTGTAAAAATAATCTCTTCAACGTCCTTGTACTAGGACTCATAATTGTGAATGGGTCTAGAAGAAAGGTCTGAGAAGCCTGCTCTTGGGGTGGGGAGAATGAGATAGGAGGTCCCACACCGTTGATGCACCCTGGGGACGTCTCAGGGTTGTCGCACCTCCACTGGAGTCTTCATTCCTGTGTATTTTCTAATATTTCTCCTAGCACCACAGGATATTGGAGATGACCTAGCCCAATCCCCTTCTTTCCTAAATGATGAAAACTGAGGCTCAGAGAAGCTGAGCAAAGCACCCAGGGTCACACAGGGAAATAGCAGCAGAGTCAGACTTGAGTCCTAGTTCTTGTCTGGTTTGCTACATGAGGTTCTAGAACTTCCCTCCCCCTGCCCCCACAGGAACTTTGGTCACACATAGGACACTTGGAATCAGCACACACAGTAAGTCTTAAATTGTTAAATAGGATCTCCAGGAATTTTGTGTCTTATTCCTTCTGAAGACCTTGAAACAATTTTGCCTTTGTTCTCTCGCTCTTTTTTTAATTTAAAATTTGGCACTGAGATTCTATCCCTCTCTCTCATGCAAATGTTTCCTATTAGTCACCTGCCTGACGCTACAGTTATTTAGGGATATGAGTTTGTCTTCCTCGCTCGAACTGAGGAGGGCTGGACAAGTGGCCTGGAGTTGAATTCTCTGAGTGTAGGTGACAGAATGTGACATGTGGGAGGAGCCCAAGACTGGGCTGGATCTTCCCTCCTTTCAACAATGTTGCATCTGTTTCTTTGTGGGTCCCCTGCCTTTCCCTCTGGCTGCCTTCCCTTCCTTCTCTTTTCCTGCCTGCTTTCTGGCTCCTTCCTTGAGCCCCTGCTTTCTGGCTCCTTCCTTGAGCCAGCTGGACTCAACACTGCCAACTGCTCCCGCTCCAAACCCTGCTGAGCGTCTTTCTCTCCCCATTCCCACCCTGGCTAATTTCATTATTTCCCAGAAATCTCGCAGGGCCCTGGACCACCCCTGAAAACCACTTGGGACACGTAAACAACGCACTGAAGAATCTGCTGATCCAGTTCCGACTCCCCTCCCAGACTGGTAATTTGCATGGAATTGGCATAGATGACATCACCAGGAATCCCTGGAGGAGGAGGCAACTGCTGTCTCTAACACCTCGCCTGGGAACAAGGCAGACCACAGAGGAGGAAGTGACGGTGCAGGGAGGGAAACCCTGGAGGTATTGGTCAGACAACGTTCATTAAATACTTGGGGGTTCACCTCATTATATAGCCATCCTCAATGTCAACAGCCAACTCAGAACTGTCATTTTTATCAGAAAGCACATCTTCGGGCCCTGGGCACTCTGCACAGGGGATGGGGAAGGGCGACTGGGTCCCTTCCCCGGGGGCAGCCAGAAAACTTGTTTCCAGGTTGTGGGAGTCCTCTGGGTCGTAGGTCTCTTCTGGAAAACTTGGTAACACCGGAGGGACGTCCAAGTCGTCATCGAGGGCGCTCACAAACACAGAGCTTAGATTTACATTGAAGATAATTTTGTCCTCAGCCTCTTCCGTGGAGCTGCGGTCCTCCTTGGAAAAGGGATCCTGTAGTAGCTTCCCTCGCCCCTGGTAGGTACTACTCGTGCATTCCCACTGCCCAGGGCTGGGCCCTGGTGCCATCAGGGGCTCCGCCTCCGGCTCAGACAGGTCAGGTTCCTTGGTGTCTGGCTCCGACCAGTCCTCCCTGGTGGCCGAGGAGGCAGAGGTGGGACCCAGGAGCCCACCCACTAGCCCGTGCTTGGTATAGCCACCTGTGCTTGTCAGAGGGGCAGCGGCTTCATCGTTGCTGTCACTTTCGTCATCGTAATCGTAATTCCACACCTTCTTCTTCCTGTTAATGTGAATCACCTCCACGAAAGCCACTGCTTCCAATGGTGGCATCTCAGGGAATATCCAGGCTGACAAGTTATTAAAATTCTTAAAGAGAGAGAGGGGAAAGAGAGGGAGAAAGCATCAATTCTGTTTGTTCTTTACCTTTTGACATAATAAAACTCAATGAGAGTAACTGCACAGGGATGAGGAGGGTGATGATTATGCCAGCAAGGTCAGTAACAAGAGCTAACAGTTATGTACTGTTTGCTGTTTGCGGGGGGCTGGTTTTCTTGCATGTCAGGGGGATTGATCCATTTAGATTCTGGATTGCCAAGACATTCTTAAGGGGTGCCAGGGAACCGTGGGTGAGGAGAGATGATTCCATCGGGGTCCCCTGGACTGGAGGACCTTAAAGATGGAGAAGATCCCTAAAGAGTCAGGAATGAGAATGGCAAGATTCACAGAGCTCACTCTGTCCCAGCTCTTGGAACAGACCACTGCCAGGATACCGCTGAGCGGGGTGAGCTCTAGAGAATACAAGGCAGGCCGAGTCTTGCCCTGTAGGTGGATTCTGTCTCTAGGTTAACTACAGGGCGGTTAATGGGGAGGAGGTGGTCAACCTGTGATCGCCATTAGCTTCGTCCTCCTCTCTATTCTCCTGCTCTTCCCCTACTCTACCCAACCCAGACTTGGGGTGAATTTTTCTATTGGGTCGTTCATCTAATTTTCTTATTGATTCATAGGAGCTCTTTATATAATTTGGATGCTGATTATTTATATTATGATTTTTTAAAAGATTTTATTTATTTATTTGACAGAGAGAGATCACAAGCAGGCAGAGAGGCAGGCAGAGAGAGAGGAGGAGGAGGCAGGCTCCCTGCTGAGCATGGAGCCCGATGCGGGGCTTGATCCCAGGACCCCGAGATCATGACCTGAACTGAAGGCAGAGGCTTTAGCCCACTGAGACACCCAGGCGCTCATATTTATGATTATTTGTTACATATATTCTCCCCTAAGCTTTTATCACTTTACATCATCAATGACATTCGATGAAAAGAAATTCTTAATCTTAATGTAAAAAAAGAGTATCGATGTTCTTCCTTTATGGTTCTGCTTTTTGTGTCTGAGAGAATCTTCCTTACCCCAAGGTCATAGAGAATCTTCTATCGTGTCTTCTAAAACTTTAACAGTTTTGCCTTTCACATTAGTCTTTAATATACCTGGAACTGATATTTGTGTATCTTGTGAGGTAGAGACCCAATTTCATTTTCTCCCATATATTTACATTTATTGGCCAGTCAATCCTTTCCCCATGGCAATATCTATTCATCATTAGTCATGTTTCCATATGTGTGGGTCTGCTTCTGGCTCTCTACTTGGCCAGATCTTCGTTAATGTCTTTCGATAAGGTTTTATCATTTTCTCCACAAAACACCTGTAATGTCTTCTATTAGATTGATTCCTTAAAATGTTTTAAGAATATTTTTTATTACTAGTGTAATGGTATTTTTGTTTTTATTTACTAAAAATTTTTTTTAAGGATTTTATTTATCCATTCGAGAGAGGCAGAGTGAGCAAGCATGGAAGAGAGCTCAATCAGGGGGGAAGGGCAGAGGGAGAAGCAGACTGTCTCCGCTGAGCAGGGAGCCTGATGCGGGGCTCAATCCCAGGACCCCAAGATCATGACCTGAACGAGCCAAAGGCAGATGCTTAACTGAATGAGCCACCCAGGTGCCCCTGTAATGGTATTTTTAAAAAACTAAGATTCCACTTAACTGTAGGATCCCAAGTTTAAAACCAGGTAAAACTAATATATGCTGTGAGTAATCGGGACAGTGGTTATTCTTGGTGGGGAGTACTTTCTAGAAGGTGTCAGGAGGGAGACTTCTGGGCAGGCTGATGATATTTTCTTGATTTAGGCACAAGTTAAACGGATGCACTGAGTTTGTGAAAATTTGCAGAGCTTTAACTGTGATTTGTGTATTTAATTTCTTGGATGTTGAAAAGTGGCTTCATGTTTATTTTTATTTTTTTAAGATTTTATTTATTTATTTGACACAGAGAGAGAGATCAGATCACAAGCAGGCAGAGAGGCAGGCAGAGAGAGAGGAGGAAGCAGGCTCCCCGCTGAGCAGGGAGCCCAGTTCGGGGCTGAACACCGAGATCATGACCTGAGCTGAAGGCAGAGGCTTTAACCCACTGAGCCACCCAGGCGCCCTTCATGTTTATTTTTATATTGATTATTTCATATGTACCAACTCTGTCAAACTTATTAATCTTAATAATCGATCTCTAGATTCATGTGAAGTTTTTAACTTCACCAGTTATATCATCTATAAGTTATCATTGTCTATACCCTGAGTGCTCAGACTTTAAGATCTAGAAGGGCAGGAATTTTCATCTGTTTTGTTCACTTCTGTATCCCTAGTGCCTAGAACACCTGGATATATGGTAGGTACTCAGTAAATATTTGTTAAATGCAAACACCAAACAAACAAACAAAACAAACAAACAAAAAACGAAAGAAGGAAAAATAAAAAAAAATTTTAAAGATTTAAAATTTTTAAAGAATTAAAAAAAAGTTTTAACATGTATTCTTGATTAAACACATATACACAAATACACTAGGTATTGAGTGTTCTGTTATGCCATTCCTAAAGGTTTTTTTTTTAAAAAGATTTCATTTATTTATTTGACAGAGAGATAGAGAGCACAAGTAGGCAGAGCTGCAGGCAGAGGAAGAGGGAGAAGCAGGCTCTCCGCCGAGCAGGGACCCCAATGCGTGACTCGATCCCAGGACCCTGGGACCATTACCTGAGCTGAAGGCAGCCGCTTAACTGACTGAGCCACCCAGGTGCCCCATTCCAAGAGTTTTTACTTAAACACAGAGTAACAATTTTTTTTAGCCATTTACCTTTTTTCTTTTTTTAAATTATTTTTTATTATGTTCAGCTAGCCACTGTATAGTATACATTATTAGTTTTCGATGTAATGTTCGATGATTCATTAGTTGCATATAACACCCAGGGCTCATCACAACATGTGCCCTCCTTAATGCCCATCCCCCAGTTACCCCCCACCACCACCACCTCCCCTCTGAAACCCTCAGTTTGTTTCCCGGGGTCCAGAGTGAAAGTAACAATTTTATTGAAGGAATACTAGAAAGACACAAGCCACCAACACCTCCTCTCGGTACTTGGGTCAACACAATAAATAATGGAGATACACACACACACACACACACACACACACACACACACACACTTAGCATATAATTTAGACACATTTTAGGGAGGAGAGGAGCTCCAGGGAGACCTGGGGGGAGATTAGTAATCCAGGCAGAGAATTTATCAAGGAGGGAATGGGCGTGGTGCTAAAAGGTCTTTTTATCTCAAGGCTGCAGTGAGAAGTAGCACTTAGAGTACGATTTGCCTTTGCCGAAGACCTCAAGGCCAAAGGAATAAACACAAGGCAGACAGGAGGAGGTGCATTAAGGTTCAGATAAGGAGGCAACTGGCTCCTGGCACGAAAGACTCCAAAAAAGACTCCAAAAGATATTTACACTGAGGATAAAAAATGTCCATTCTTGGGGCACCTGGGAGGCCCAGTGGGTTAAGTGTCTGACTCTTGGTTTCAGCCCAGGTCATGATCTAGGGCGGTGGGATGGAGCCCTGTGCTGGGCTTCCCACTCGGCGGCGGGAAGTCTGTTTGGGATTCTCCCTAGCCCTCTGCCCCTCCCCCCTCCACGCACCTGTGTGAGCTCTGCCCCCCCTTTCTCAAATAAATAAATTTGAAAAAATGTCCATTCTTGAAAGGCAGGGATCACAGTGTGGCTGAAATGCAGTACAGTGCTATTTACCTCTCCTAATGCACAGCCGAATGCCAGAGGGGTTCAAACACTAGTTGTAATTAAAAATCTCCCAAAGTGGGCACCTGAGTAGCTCAGTGGGTTAAGCCTCTGCCTTCTGCTCAGGTCATGATCTCAGCGTCCTGGGATCAAGTCCCACATCAGGTTCTCTGCTCAGCAGGGAGCCTGCTTCTCCCTCTGCTTGCCTCTCTGCCAACTTGTGATCTCTCCGTGTCAAATAATTAAAATCTTAAAAAAAAAAATTTCCCAAAGTGCGCACACACACTACCCTATAAACAACGCCTCCCCAACCCACCCTGAACGAATAAGAAAAAGAAAAAGAAAGAGTACAATATTATTATCGACTATGGAGGAATATTTAAATATGTGGTTGTTAAAAAATGAGAAGAAAAAAGGTGAAATGAGTTCAAACATGGAAACGTGAGATCGTTCTGAATGAAAAATTGTAAAATGAAGAGGGAAAGGTAGTAACAGGATAGAGAAAATGATAATGGGCACACGTGTCAAAAGACATGAAGTTTTGGAAATATGTAAGACCAATACCCAGACTTGTCTGAGTGGTCGAAGGCTCTGAGAAGAAAGCGTGCACCCTGGGAAGCACTGATGGAAAAATGAAGACAAACAGAGGGGCTGGTTTCCCTAATAATTAAAGTAACACAAATGAGAGCAACGGCAGCAACCTTTATACACATGATGATGTGAACCAAAGTAGTAAAAACAATTAATCAATGTCAGCAGAGCTTTGGAGAAATGTGTCTACCTACACATTGCCACTGGCAGCATAAACTAATCCTTTATCTTTTTTAAAGATAAATCCACCTGTGCACACATTCCACTGACACAATTCAAACGGAAAGATGATCTTTACAAAAAATGTTAATGAAGCACACTGGGTTATTCATAAGGGCCAAAGAAGAAAAAGTAAAGAAAGGAAAAGAAATCGTTTCAAATGCCCAACAGCCAGAAAATGATTAAGGGAAAGATAATATGTTAATGAGGATGGAATACTAGATGATCGTTAAAAATATTATGTGGGCAAAGTATAAACAGAGAACAGAAAATGGAGATACAGATACATATATATTTGGTTATCATTTAGTGATAAAACAGCTTGGTGTTTTTAGAAAGCAGGATTTTTTTTCTGCTGTGAAAGTATTTGAGAGTATAGTAAAAATCCTTATGTTAAAATAAAAAATAAAGAAACTTAAAAAGAGACTACATACCAAAACTTTGGGGAAATCATTTCTTAAGCATATATAACCGACCCGTTTCAGTATTATTATGGTGCTTATGAAGACAGCAGCTATTAAAAACATAGTAATTATTCCTCCTATTTTGGCAGATTCTGATGACCCTGTTGATGAAAGATGAAATGACTTTATTTCAAAATAAATTCAATAAATGATCACAGATGGGAGTAAACACACATTGGGCTGATGATGGTATGAGGCATCAAACGAGCAAACGTTACTATTATTAAACACAGTAGAATGGAAAGCAATCCAAGTACACATGGTTTCCAAGGATAAAAGTGGCAGATTTAGTTTTTCAAAGTAAAATGTCTTCCAGTTTCTTTCTTTTCTTTTTTCTTCTCTTTTCTCTTTCTCTTCCTTTCTCCCTTCCTTCCTTCCTTCCTTCCTTCATTCCTTCCTTCCTTCCTTCCTTCCTCTCTCTCTCTTTTCCTTTCCTTTCCTTTCCTTTCCTTTCCTTTCCTTTCCTTTCCTTTCCTTTCCTTTCCTTTTTTTAAAGATTTTATTTATCTATTTGACAGAGAGATAGAGAACACAAGCAGGCAGAGCGGCAGACAGAGAGAGAGGGAGAAGCAGGTTCTCCACCGAGCAGGGAGCCCGATGCAGGGCTCGATCCCAGGACCCTGGGATCATGACCTGAGTGAAGGCAGTGGCTTAACTGACTGAGCCACCCAGGTGCCCCTTTCTTTCTTTCTTTTAAGATTTTATTTATTTATTTGAGAGAGAGAGAACACAAGCCGGGTTAGGGGCAGAGGGAGAGGGAGAAGCAGACTCCCGGCCGAGCAGGGAGCCCACTCACCCCAGGACCCTGAGATTGTGACTTGAGCTGAAGGCAGACACTTAACCAATTCAGCCATCCAGGAGATCCCGTCTTCCAGTTTTTAATGATGTTCTATGACTACACTCTCCAACGCAGTAGCCATGAGCTGCACATGACTCTTTAAACTTAAATTACCAAAACTGAGGGGTGCCTGGGTGGCTCAGTCAGTTAAGCATCTGCCTTTGGTTTAGGTCATGATCCCAGAGCCCTGGGATGGAGTCCAACATCATGCTCTTTGCTCGGCGGGGAGCCCGCTTCTCCCTCTGCCTGCCGAACCCCTGCTTGTGCTCTCTCCTCTCTCCTCTTCTCTCTCTATCAAATAAATAAATAAAAATTTTTTTTTTAAAGATTTTATTTATTTCACAGAGGGAGAGAGATCACAAGGAGGCAGAGAGGCAGGGAGAGAGACGGGGAAGCAGGCTCCCTGCTGAGCAGAGAGCCCGATGCGGGCCTCGATCCCAGGACCCTGAGATCATGACCTGAGCCGAAAGCAGAGGCTTTAACCCACTGAGCCACCCAGGCGCCCAATAAATAAAATTTTTAAAAAATTAGATTAATTACCAAAGTTGACAAGAAACCCCACCAAACTCAGCTTTCAGTCATCCTGGCCACATCCCAAATGCTCAATTGCCACCTGTTAGTATTGTAAAAAAACAAAACAAAACTCCAGGCCCAAAATGGAGTCACTTACGCCTGGCCCATGCCACCACACTGGGGTTCAACAACTAACCTGATTGCATTTTCAATCTCTCCCCAGGACTGTAATCTTAACTGGTCATTCCGGAATTTCCTGCTTGGCACTGTGAGGTAAGCCACCTGATATAATAAGAACTTTTTGTCCCCCAAAGGGAGGTGACCTCACTTGAAAATCCTTTTTTTTTTGGTGTGATTTCCTTGTCCTGATTTTAAAAACCTTTCCTTTTCTGTAGCCCTTTGGAACTCCTCTCTACTTGATAGATGAGATGATGCCTGATTCCTGATTCCCGAATTGTTCAATAGAGCTAATTAGGTCTTTAAAATTTACTTGAATGTCTGTTATTTAACAGGATTCCCTACAGGCAGGAAGAGGTGGAAAAGGAGCTTGTCTGAAAGAAACACCTGGGTCATTCTGAGGCTGGACTTCGGCCACACTGGGGTTCTACCGAACCCACTCTGTCCACTGAGTGCCCCTGAAGTTTCTCGTCAAAATTCCTGTTGGAAAATTTCAACCTCTCACTGCAAGTGTCTTTTTAAAATTTTTGTTTTTCCATCTCTCTGCTGCAATGTAAGCTTCACGAGGTCAGGGATATTCAATTTTATTTGTTTTGTTCACTGCCTTCTCTCCAGCATCTATGAGAGAACCCAGCATGTACTACATCCCCAATAAATATTGGTCAAATGGATGGACACAGCTGTCCCTCAACGCTTTCCTGAAGGAGCCAACCCGTTAATCTAGGACTTGACCAGAGGAGAGACATTTCTCTAGATCTCTGGTCTAAACTCCCCCCAGATGAGTACTCCCTTAAGATAGCAGTGTTTACCCCTGAGTCTGAGGAAGTTAACACAGGTCCCAGGTGGTCTGTTAAGAATCTCCCACCATCCGAACCTGTCTGGTTCCCAGGTTGGGTTAGTCAAACGTAGTTCAGATGGCAAGTCTCCACAGTGAGGAATCCATGTTATGTGAACCTACTTGGTTCCTGAATTTCAGACAGTAAGAATGGAGACATCAAATATTTGGATTGTGAGGGACACCTGTACTTGCACTGTCTTCGGTATTGATGCAAGAAGGGAGACCGATTTAATATGCAAAATGATATGCTCACACCAAGTAAAGACGAAATGACATAACAAGGTGCTCTTGCACAACCATTTCTTAGTGGGTGAAAGAGAAAACTCAGGGGAGGAACTGAGTCGTCCCCGAGCATGTCAACCTCCAAAGAACGTGGAGGTTGGTCTCAGACTTATGTTCGTCTTCCAGGTGGGGACTGCAAACCACCGTCTGTCATGTCATATTACTAATGTGAGTGTTTATTGGTGAGATTGTGATTTATAATAATAAAAAATATCTATTTGGGCTTTGTTCCTGGTTCCTGGCATAGGGCTCTGAAATTTCCTGGGAATTTCCTAAGTGATAAGAGCAAGTAAGGTGAAGGAGTGTCTTTTGTTGTTCACATCCAAGCCCCTTTTGACCACATTTGAGTTTACCATTAAGGAGGTGACTTTAGGAGAGCCCCTAAGGATGGAGGCTGGTTGCTAGGAGAACTGACTGGTGATTAGAGGGTTAGAACTTTCAACCCCACCCCTGGGCCCCTGGGGACAAGAGAGGGACTGGAGGTTGACTTAATTGCCAATGGCAAAGGATTTAATCAGTCCTACTTTTGTAATGAAGGCTGCATAAAACCCTCAAAAGACAGGGTTCTGAGAGCTTCTGGGTTGGGAAGTTGGGGGGCAAGGGTGGTGTGCTTGCTCTAAGAGGGCAGAGAAGCCTCTTGTCCCCCCCCCCCCCGCTCCATACCTGGCCCAATGCAGCTCTTCCACCCAGGCTGTTCCTGAGTCATATCCTTTTGGAATCAACCAGGAACCCCGTATAGAAATTGTTTCCTGAGTTCCGTGAGCCATTCTAGCAGATGATCAAACCCAGGGAGGGGGATGTGAGAATCTCTGATTTATGGCTGGTCGGTCCGACACCCAGGGGACAACTTTGATTGGGACCTGCATTTGGAGTGGCGGTGGGGGCAGTCTTGTGAGACTGAGTCTCTACCTCCAGGTGGACAGTGTCGGGATCGAGTGAAATCGTAAGACCCTGAGCTGGTGTGGGAGAACGGCTTGGAATGCGGAAAACCCCCACACCGAGGGAATACAGAAGTATTCTGTGAGGAGAGGAGAAAATAGTTTCTCCATTCCGTTAGTTTTGTTTGTTTATAAGATCATGGTATAATAAAAATAAAAATTAAAAAGATAATATAGTAAAATATCTGGCCTTTGCCTCTAGTTCTTGGCATAGAACACCAGTTTCACTCTTGAGTGGCAGGAGTGTCTTTCGGAGACCACATCTGAGCTTATGCTCACAAGGCAAGGCAAGGCAGGGAGCTGGACAGCTCCAGGATGGGGGCTGGTCACCAGAAAACCAACCTAGCGATTAGGGAGTGGAAACTTCTAGTCTCACTGGCTTTCTGGGAGGGGAGAGAGGCTGCAGATTGCATTTAGTCACTAACGGATGATGATTTAATCAATCATGCCTATGTAATGAAACCCAGTACAAACTCTGGTCAGCAAGGCTTGGAGAGGTTCCAGGTCAGTGGACACGCGTTAGTACTGGGAGGTTGACACCACCTGACTCCAATGGGACAGGAGCTCTTGCCCTGTTAAATGTGAAGGGAGGTCATGGGAACCTCTGGATTTGCAGTCAGGCTGGACAGAAGTTTGGGTGGCCTACACTAACTCCAGAGAGCGTCAGAAATGAATCGAATTGCTGGACACCTAGCTGATGTTGAAGAATTGGTATTAGGACATAAGTATGTAAATTTCCTTGGGGTTCACTTTTTTGTAAGAGCTACAGGCATAAAGGATTTATATCCAAGTTTAGGTTTGCCCGTATTTAACTGGCACTCTAATAATGATTTAAGCTAACGCTTTTTCCCTTTAAAGATACATTAAAGGAGATATTTTTTTCCTTTAAAGTTGGTCTGTGCGTCATCTGACCCTGAGGAACATAGGAGAGTAAAATCACAGGGAGGACCTTTGCGTGCCAGGCAGTGTAGACTGTAGGACACCTAACCCACAAATAAGCCACACCCTTGACTGTTCCTTCCTTCCTTCTCACCTTACTGTCTATACTCTGGTAAATCAGAATGTTAAAGAAACTCTCATCGGGGCTGGGAAATTCTGAAAGGCTTCTTCGGTGGAGATTTTCATTTTTGGCAAAACAATCAGAGGCCTCACTACTTCCTGGGCAAATCAGCAGCAGGGAACATTCCTAAGCCTGATTGTTCTCACTGCAAATTTCTCCATTTGGGGGAAGGTTCGGGAACTATGATGTTTACTGTTCTGATGCCTTTGCAAAAGAAGGACTTCTCAGTCTTCCTCAGGGACTATCTCAGCCACACTAGTGAGTGTCCCTTCCCTGTGCAAGCAATAGCCCACCTTCCTGTGAGGCAGGCCACATGGATGAGTCACACCCGAGCTCCGTAATTTGACCCTTTGATACCTCTGCCGGTAATTGCTTCCAGCATCTCCCCCTCCTCCAGCCCTTGGCTTCAGTAGTGGTCAAGCTAGGGGCACCCAGAACTGAATTTCATCCTGACTCCCTGAAATTGATGTGTTTCCACTTCAGGAGGACCTGACTTTATAAAGCTAGATAGGGAACTGTCCCTCTGGTATGGCACCTTCAAAGGGACTCCACCACTTGGCTGAGATGGACCAACAGACCACATTTCTGTGATGGGCTTTCAGGGGAAGAAATACCTTCCTTGCTCCATGACTTTCAGATTCTTCTCATTAAATATGTTTTCCTGCAGATTGAAAGCAACACTTGAATTTTTAAAAACTTATACCTGTGTCCCGTGCAGGTTGAAGGAGGGTACATTTTACTGGAGATCTGTGTATCACTCCCAGATTTTTAGGATTAAAATAAACAGATATGCAGTAGTTTGTGTTTGGAAGTAACTTGTCGATGACATAAGTGAAGTTTCCAATGATGTTTTCATTTAGTTCAGGGTTATGCTGTGAAAAGAAGCAAAAAATCATGAAGACTTTGAGTGAGAATTTCGTTTAGAGGCAGGTCTGAAGAGTGTCTTTGGGAATTCGTCTTCAAATCTTAAACAGAGACAGAAATATCGTAGGCTTGAAGGGAAAAAGGATTTTTAAGTTATTTGGGGCCTGCAATTGATTGTTCAGCTGTGTGTATGTGTATACCACGTACACTTTCAAACCACGAAATCTAGTCTAGCAACTTCATTTTACAAATGAGTAGAAAAAGTTTCAATAAGGAAAAAAAGTTTTCCATGACATCATTTTTACCAGATTATTTTGTCTTGTGTTGAGATAACCCAGCAAAAATGAGAAAATAAAAAAAAGATTATCTTCTTTCATTAAGGAGATGTATCTACCCTTCAGAAGTGCCTTTTATACATATTAATGAATGTGATTATTAAAATGGTCCACAAAGTTGGCGTTATCCCCATTCTCCAGATGGCGAAACTATTGCTCAGGGTTGTAAGGTAACTTTCCAAGGCCACACAGCTTGTCTGGCAGAACTGTGGCTGCTGTCTAATTTCTTATCTTCTCCCTTAAAACACCTTGCCTCTTCCTTCCCAGGTAGTTCTGTTCCACTTGGAATGAAGGAGATGATACAAAGGTTGTTCTTTCGAGAAAAACAACTTCTGCATAACGTTTTATAGTTTTCAAAATACTAGCAGTTCTATGAATTAGAATTTCCAGCAGTTCAAATATGGCCTTCTGTAATAATGTTTTTCTGCAAGTTTCTGTTTAGAAAGAGGAAGAATTTTTAAAAAAGACAAAAAAGAAAAAGCACTAAAGAACTAAAATCTCATGGATGGCCAACAAGCAATGAAGAAGAAAAGGGGGAGAGAAGTAGAAACTGCCTGAAAGAGGAATAGCCAATGGTAGCTGAGAATATCTGGGTCCCACACCTGGTGTTGCCATTGTGTGATCCTGATGAAATGTGCGACGCTTGCTTCCTGTTTCCCTAAGCAAACAGACATGCCTCTGCACCTGACTATTTCGCCTCCCCCACTGTGCCTCAGATGCTCACTCCCTGCTGAGCCAAGGCCAACCCCTTCTTGTGCTCATGAGATTCCATCCATCCTCATCTCCTCTACAATGGGGCTCCACCAATCCCCCGGCACATTCCATCTGCACATGAACATTCTGTAACTTCTTCCATTTTAAAGTGTCCCTCCCTTGACCCCACTTTCCACCACAAAGTGTCTATAGAAAGCTCCCTAGAAGAATTAGCTCTCCTCACTGTCTCCAATTTCTCGCTTCCTTCTCTTTCTGGAATCTATTCCTACCAGATCCTCACCCCAATACTCCACCAAAGTCACTCTTATCAAGGTCACCAGGACTTTCATGTGGCGAAATCTAATTGTCAATCCATAGTCTTCATCTAACATGTTCGATTTATAGCATTTGACCCAGTAGATCACTTTCTCTTTCTGGAACTTTCATCTCTCAGCCACCAGGACATCACTCTCACCTACTTCTCCTCCTACACTGTTGGTTGCTCCTTCCCAGTCTCTTTTGCTGTTTCCTCATTTGCTAGATCTCTACATTTTGAGTCCTCTGGGACTCTGACTTTGGACATCTTCTCTCTGCAAATTGACCTCTGGATGCTCTCACCTCTTCTCAAGGTATCAGTACATACCAAGAAGCCAAAGAATCCCCCGGACATCTCTCCAGCTAGAAGCTCTCCCCTGAACTCCAGACTTGGAGACTTCAACTCCCTCTCAATATCTCTTCCTGAATGCCTTGTGGGCACCTCAAAATTGACATATCCAAATCCAAGCTATGAGATCCAACCATCTATCTCCTCTGTCTGTAATCTACCCCATTTTAATGAATGGAAGCTCCATCTATCCAGGTGCTTTTGTCTCTTTCATCACCATACTGCACATCCGATCCATCCAAAAATACCGTCAGCTCCACTTGCAAGACATATGCAGAGTTTGACCACTTCTCATTACTGCCAAGTGGTCCAAGCCACTACCAGCTGTCACCTGGATTCCGCCAGTAGCCTCTTCTTTTTTTCTTGATCTAATTTAGTCCAAAGACTATTTTTCTTTAATGAAGATGCTCATTACCACCATTTTCCCCTTACAGTGTTGTCACTATCCTAATAAGCATAGTGTTCTTATTTTAGAAATAATAATCTCAGAGTTAGTTGCTCATGGTTTGAATAAAAATTAGATGTGACTGGATTATGATATTTAAAGAAACTTGATATAGTCTCTGAGCTACATAAGCTTATTTCTTCCTTCTGTTATTTTTGTACACTTTTCCTAATCAAAGGATTAGGGCGTTGATTATAATCCAAGTGGATATTAAAGGGAAAATTATAATTACATAATTTGCTACTTCCCATCGAGTAATTACCATAATAATAGCCACTCAACTGATCTCCCAACTTCTACCTTTGGTCCCTATGATCTATTCTCAATACACCAGGCAGGATGCCCCTGGTAAAGCCTCAGGTCCTCCAGCAGGTTCAGGACACTCCGAAGCCTCACAAGATCCAGGCCCCATGGCCTCCCTGACCTTACCTCCTTCTGTTTTCCTGTCTTGGTCTCTCCATTCCAGCTCCCTGTTGTTTTTCAAATCCACTGGGCCCATTCCAGCCTCAGGAACTCTGACTTCCAGTGCCCTCTGCCTGAAAAGCCCATGCCCCTGGTAACCCGCAGGCTGGTATTACGTACTAGGGTTTACACTTGGCAAAGGGCTATGCCCATGTGAGCTGCTCTTAGAGCAGAGTCTACTTTCACTCATTCTACCATTTGGAATCTCGCCCTAGTGTGTGCTGAAATTAGCCTGTTCTCTTGGTCTATACCATGCTCCTTTCTCGTTCCCGTGTGTCCCCCAAGGTTGTGCATGTGACCTATTCTTCGACAGAAGACCACAACACTAGGCTGAGTCAACATATTTCCACAATGAATGAACTATGGAGACTTCTTCCCTAAAGTCAGACCCCATTGCCTCAGACTCTTTACCCTTAATTTTTTCCAGTCATTACAAATGTCTTTTTTTTTTTTAAAGAAGAAAGTCAAATATATTCATGGCCAACTCAGAATTGTTTTGACCACTTACCTTCTTGACAATCCCCCCTGACTGTTCTTCGATGACGAGTGATAGGTAAAACTGTAATAATTCTCCATCTAGTATCTTGGGAAGGACAGGTGGAAAATTCACATTGACATTAATGTGGTCGGTAAAGTCAACGATATCAAACTCTGGTGGTTCCAAAGATACTGTTTAGAAAACAAAATCAGAAACAAATCCCAATGTCTAACCATTCTGTTCCCAGTGCTGTAACATAACCTGACTTCTTGACAACTATCTTCTCTTTAACCCGCCAAGGGTCCTAGTTGAGGCATGGTTTGTATTTGTTTTATTGGTGAAAAACTGAGAACAATAAAAGTGACATGATTTACTTAATGGAGAAATGGAGGACAGTATTGGGGGTGGAAATCAGTCTTTCTCAATTTTCAGGCTGTATTCTAAACATGAAAGTAAAAATGACTTCTTTTCATATTATAATAATATCCAACCATTGTAGAAATAGCAGTAAACACAGTAGGCAATTGTCCCTGAATGTGGTTAATCACCTTTTTCTATTGTGTATGTATAAAAATATATATACATATGTATATAAACTGAAGTAGTGTACACACACAAACATACCTAAACTAAAATTAAATCATTCTTACCCACAGGTTTGCTTGGTATGTATTGCACTTAACTCATTTCATAAACATATAGGTGCATATTTATCTCCATTGAGGGCTGGCCAAATGGCCTGTGGGTTGGATTTCTGCACAGCCTGCCAGTTCAGGGGGTTTTTAGTTTTGAAAGGGTTGCAAAACAATGAAAAAAGAATAGTGATATAGTGTATGATGTGTGGCCCATAAAGTCCAAAGTATTTCTTTTCTGGCCTTTTACGGAAAGCTGGCTGACACTGATATTCATCATGACTTTTCATGGTTGCTTCTATTCTGCTAAGTGGCTGATTGTATCATAATTTCACTGATTTGCTGTTTTGAATATGAGATTGTCTCTACATTTTCTGAATAGAATCATTGTGTCAATGAGCATTCTTGGAGCTAAATCATGACATTTACCCATGATAGTTCTTTAGGATGAATTATTAATGAGGAATTCTGGATTAGAGTAAGCAGGTTGTTAAGGTTTTAACACATAGTGTCAAATGCTTTCAGAAAGACCATGCCACAGTATGCTCCCTGCATTTTCTCTAAACCTGGGTATTTATCATTTTCACATTTTTCATATTTACCATTTTGATTCTTAAAAAATGGTATCTTTCTGACTTTCATATCGTTTCTGCAAGTCTGAATACCATGATCTAGAAGTTGTGCTTTTCTTTTTTTTATACACACGGATATTTATATTTCTACACACACATAAACATTTACACACAATTCCAGTGAATCTCCTATCTAGGATGTTAATGACAGTGGGGATTCGGTCATTATCACTTTGCTAAGCATGTATGCACACCCACATAGCCTTTGACAGGGAGCTGAAATTGAATCTTTCTCTTGGAAACAGGTTGCACATTAGGACACTGAAGAAGGGCTGGAGTCTGGCTGAGGACCACTGATCCTGGGACTGTTAAGGCAAGTACCATAGGGAGCTGACTCCAGTCACAGGGAAAGAAGAGCGAGGCAGACCCACTCTTGGGCTCTGGTCTTCTCTGAGTCTGGGCACTAGTGTAGGTAAGAGCAACTGAGTTATGATCCAGGGGAGGGGTGGCAGTATTGAGGAAAACATTGGCCCAAAGAGTTGTGACAGCTCAGATACAGGCCATCTGGACCTCACTATCAACTTCCTGTTGGGTTCGGAAATATACCAGAAAGTAGCGGCCATTGCTGACGGAATGCCTGCCTCCCTCAGGCATAGAGGAAACCTCTCCAAAGTACAGATCATCATCCCACTTTTTGGATAAGAAAACTGAGGCTCATAGAGGCAAAGTAAATACTTCATGGTTCCAGAGCCAGGAAAGTGGCAGGGTCAGGTGGGGCACCTAGCCCAGAGTCTGAGACATGCTTTGCCGACCTTTCTATTTCATGGCAAAGCAAATATTGATGATCTTGATGATAATGATGATGATGGAGATGGTAGACAGAGATCTACTCACTGTATGTTGCCAGGAAGAAATCGATGAAACACGTGACCAGTGTTCTGTTCCCTCTGAACCCATCAACTAAGATGGCATAAGTTTCAGGCAGGACCTCCCACACATCTGTTAGGTCACAGAATGATGCTGTGATATTTGAACAGTGCTCCACAATCCTCACACCATCTGGTCTACTTTAAAAGGAAAAGAAATGATAAAAGGAGAACTTCAGTGTTTATGTGATGAAAACCCACTAACTGCATGCCCAGCTTTTTGGTTTCTTTATGGCTCTGCCCCAATGTCACTGCATCAAGTTGTCTTCCCTAACCACCATATTTAAAATGGAAATACACCTTATGCCCACTGAGTCCATCCTTTCTCTCCTAATCCCTCTTGCCTGTCTTTATTTTCCTGCACATGTTTACCAGCACCTACCACATTATATCTTTGTTTATTGACATCTCTGTGTACTTTCAGAATATCTGCTCTGGGGCTCAGGAAGTCAAGGACTTGGGTACATGGGTTGACCCCTGGCATGCAGGAGGTGCTCGGTAAATATTTGCTGGCTGAATGAATGAGCAAACCTTACGCTGTTGTGGGAGAGGCCCCAGATCTCCCTGTGCCCACAGCACAATCATGAGTGTCCTCTCTGAAACCCTCTCTCCCTCTGAGGATCATGTGGTCCAGTCCCAAGTCAGTCCGTGCTTTGTAGGGACAACACAGACATCTGATTTCTTGAGCTTCAGAAAGGTAAGTGGGTGGTACACGTGACCACCTAACACAGAGAGAAACTAAGACATTGGCAGGCACTGGAGAAACTCGTAGGACGCCTTCTACTGGATCATTCATTAGTAGTAACAGGTGTTAGCCAAATAAAGAGCAAACAAAAGAACATTTGAAGAGAAGACTGGATCAAAGTAACAATTTAGAAGGGTGACATCAGACATTGGAAGAAGAGAGCCATTGAGGGCCCCCATCCGTTATGTCATTCATCTTTGGATGCTTGGATCAGAGAGGCTGAGCTCTGTGCCCCAAGATGAAGGCCGATCAGTGATCGAGCCAGACCGTGGACCTGGACCTCTCCTGGTCTGGGCCACACAGCTTTCTGATGTGCCACACGGCTCTCTGAGTAAAGAAAAGTGAAACCAACATCAATATGGTCACCAGATCTTTGGACTCCTGTCCTCAGAAAACAGTAGTCATTCATTCATTCATTCATTGAATGTTCAAACTGACCGAGTTAGAGAAATAATTGTGAAAAACATACAGAGTAATTATTTTCCTTCTGCAGCTCGGACCTGTAGAGATGATTATAAATATAAGCTTTGTCAATACCAGTTTGAGGTTGTTAAAGTACTCAATTTCATTAAAAGTGGACTTGGACTTTTAAAGCTCTGAACCCAGAACAGAGAGAGAGAGGGAGAGAAGAGAGGAGCTCTAACACAAGGAAGATCACACCCCTTCCCCAGCCCCCAGTTAATAGAAAGAGAATATATTTAGCAAGAAAAAAAATGAAACGTCAAACCAACCTTATAACCGTGTACTGTAATGTATAGTGATCTGGTACGACTGAATGGTTTTTTAATTCCCATGATAAGATGACCCGGAAATTGCGTAATGCCACCTTGAAAGTGCAAGATTTATCTGACAAATCTAAAGGAAACAGGAGGAAAAAAAAAAAGAAACACTGAAATCTGGAACCCAGGATTGTCCAATTGGTCCCTTGGGATGTGGAGCCCACATGCCCAGCAGGGAAGCCCCAGGGTCTTGGGAACACAGGAAGGACATGGTTCTAGAGGACATAAGAAATGAAGTAATGTAACTAATTCATGAGCAACACATCGTTAGAGCAAGGATCCGTGCCTATCTCATTCTCTCAACTCAACTCCAACTCCTCCTACATTCCCCTTAAGTGGCTCAGCACACCGCCTGCTTTCCTTCCGCTGAACTTTCCATTGCACTTACTCCCCAGTTAAGGAAGGAAGAGACAGATAATGCATGCCTGGACTGGCCTTTTCCAGGCACTTAATCTGAGCAATAATGCTGAAGTTGGTGCTAGGAAGAGACCCATTCTACAGACAGTGAAACTGAGCAGTTGAGTTACATAATTTACACAATTGGGAAGCAAATGAGACTTGAAAGCTATAGCAGTCAAATCCCATTTAAATTCAAGTCTTTTCATTCTTTTCTTTTCAAATTCAATTTTTATGCAGTCAAATGATCTACCACTGAGCGATATCTCCTCAAATTCAATTTTTATGATCCTCTAAGTTGCCTATGGTTCGGACCTAGGACTTTGCTTCTTGGCTGTCAACTTTTCATCCCCTGTGCTCATTACAAGGCTGGACACAATGCAGAGTGAGATTATGTGGACAGATTTATAGATGTAAGCAAGATATTTGGTTTAAAACAATTATTTTCCTTTATCTGGGACCAGGTACCAGACAGCATGTGGAAGAATGCAAATTAAGGAGAAATTATTTCTGGATCATTTCCTGTTTGACATGGTCTGTAGCTTCTCATTCTTCGATTAAGGGGTTTGAAATTGCATATTCTTTTAAGGAGTTTTATAATGACCTCTGGTGTTTCCCCCCCCCCTCTCTTTTTGGTATTAATTTCTTGGAAGAGTTTTGAGAGACAAAGGTACATATCTGGCTAATTTTCGTCCCTTTGACAGAGGGAAAAAAAAAGAGTATTTGAGAAAATCGAAGAAAAAGGATTTAAACAAAATAGGCAACAGATCCGGGATCAGAAATCAAATTCCCCACATTTTAGACTTCTGAACAGTCGCCCCAGTACTCTGGCCCTTCTACAAAATTCAGTCAAGCCAGGAAAATCTCTTACCAGGCAACGAAGATAACACACCAGACAAGAAGCTGATACACACTAGGAAGAGGAAAAAATATATTAGACAAGCAAAAATACTGTCAGCTCAATTTGTAATTCTAGCCCTGAGCCTGGCATTCTTTTGGACACATGATGGTATTAAGAGAAATTCCTCTTCCAAGTGCCTAGGAGGATACTCTCCAACATTACGGAGTCATTCCTGTTTGTTTGTTTGTTTTCCTAAAATGAACAGTAGGGCGGAAACTCCAGACCCTGAGCCCAGGCTTCCCATCTACATCCCACTTGGCTCTTGGCATTGGACAGGCTGATGCGGGGGCCCTGGTCGGGGACGCCCATTTGCTACTGGCCAACAGGACTCTGGGTGATGGTGACTTGGCTGGCTTGCTCCTACAAGAGCTCTGACAAAAGTTAACACTCACCCATGAGACACAGATTCCGTGATCTAGTCGGGGAAGCATTCTGGCTCCAAAGCATCTTGGTTATTAAGTCTTTTCTTTATGTTCACATCTGAAAGGAAATAAATATTAGGTGATCCCAAAGAGGAAGCATGAAATTAAATGACAAAGATAAAAATGGACAAAGACAGGACAACGAGATGTTTCCACATCCAGGCTTCCTTGCCCTCCTGGGAGCTGGACCTGAGACCAATTCCTGGTCTATCAGGGAGAAGTTTTATTTATTTATTTTTATTTTATTTTATTTTATTTATTAGAACAGGTTTATTCAAGTAATTGATATTCAGCAGTGACAATATTTAGTATCTCAAATACAAGAGACATTGCTTAGAAAGTGCAATTGTACAAATGATCTATGTTGTTTCTGTTTGTAACAAAGTATTGTATATACTATTTTGGAGGTGCCATTTCAGAGTGTTGATTTTTTTAATTTTATTTTTTTATTGACTTCTTTTTAAAATTTTTATTATTTTTATTTTTTCAGTGATCCAAGATTCATTGTTTATGTACCACACCCAGTGCTCCATGCAATACATGCCCTCCTTAATACCCACCACCAGGCTCACCCATCTCCCTTAACCCCTTCCCTCCATAACCCTCAGTTTGTTTCTCAGAGTCCACAGTCTCTTGTGGTTCATCTCCCCTTCCAATTTACCCCAATTCACTTTTCCTTTTCTTCCCCTAAAGTCCTCGATTTTATTCCTTATGTTCCACAAATAAGTGAAACCATATGATAATTGACTTTCTCTGCTTGACTTATTTCACTCAGTGTAAGATTTTATTTATTTATTTGACAGAGAGAGAGAGAGATAGCAAGAGAGAGCAGGAGGAGGGGGGAGAGGGAAAAGCAGGCTTCCCATTGGGCAAGGAGCCTGAGGTGGGGCTCGATCCCAGGACACTGGGATCATGACCTGAGTCCAAGGCAGACGCTTTAACAACTAAGCCCCCCAGAAGCCCCCAGGGAGAAGTTATAAATTCAAATTTCAATAGGTGACAGAGTTATCTGTTTCCAGAAACACACAAAATTTAATAGCAAAGGGTCTTGGTTCCTTCAGAAAACTACTTTTATTCATTCCCTGTTGAGTCCTTCAGAATATCTTTATGCACAAGTGAAACCAAATATATATTATTTCTCCCCCCGCCACCTTTTTTTAACACAAGAGACAGGGTATACATTCCCGTCCTACTCCTGCTTTTTCTACTCGAAGATATATAGTTGGGAGATCTTTCTACATCAGTACCCAAGAGAATTTCCTTGTCTTTTTTTTTTTTTAAGATTTTATTTATTCATTTGACACACAGAGAGAGATTACAAGTAGGCAGAGAGGCAGGCAGAGAGAGAGAGAGAAGAGGAAGCAGGCTCCCTGCTGAGCAGAGAGCCCGACGTGGGCCTCGATCCCAGGACCCTGGGATCATGACCTGAGCCGAAGGCAGCGGCTTTAACCCACTGAGCCACCCAGGCGCCCTTCCTTGTCTTTTTAAAAAGAAGTTGAGTAGGCTACTCTACGGACACACTACCATTTAGGTAATCAGGTCCCATGAGAGATGTCTGACTTGCTTCCAGTCTTTTCTGCAACGGATTATCTTGGACACACGTCATTCTGCATGTGTTTGAGTCTAAGTGTAAGTAAGAAGTAAGATTGCAGGCAGAAGAAGGTGGTAGAATCTGTGAAAATCCTGTGGGAGTCCAACGGGATAGTTCAGGGAGGCAGCAGGTGATGGGAGGGTAACTACCCCTCACTGTCTTTCCCCCCTTCTCTTACTTGGGGCTCATCACTGGCTGATTGCAGTCAGAAGTCACAGGACCAGGGTGCTGGCGGCTGTGTCCATACAAGACAGGATCGCAGAACAAAGTAAGGAGTGAAGGTGGGGAGGCTGGGTCTGGAGGGGTAGACGGAAGACCTGACCCACAGGGACTCTGCGCTCATAAAGTGAATAGGAATGGCCACCCTCTTGCCCTTGGGGCTGCGTGAGGTACTGTCTCTGATGTGTGAGAATTTTTCCTTCCGCCACAAGCTCTTCAGGGAGACTGTCATCAAGCTCTTGGACTTTTAATTTATTTATTCTTTTAAAGGTTATTTATTTATTTATTTGAGAGAGAGAGAGAGACAGAGCATGAGCAGGGGGGCGTGAGCTGGGGGAGCGCCAGGCAGCGGGAGAGGGAGGAGCAGGCTCCCCGGGCAGCAGGGAACAAGAAGGGGGACTCGCTCCCAGGACCCTGGGATCACGACCTGAGCTGAAAGTAGACGCCTAACCGACTGAGCCACCCAGGTGCCTCTCTCCTGGACTTTTAAAAACCAAATTGATAAATAAAAAACGATCTTCAGATGAATACAAATTTATATTCCTCTTATTCTGAATTAGTATCCATTTTCATACATGTAAGAGCTATTTGCATTTTCTTTCTTGTTAACTGTATCTTTGCTCATTTTTCTACTGAGTTGTAGGTTTTTTTCTTACTGGTTTATTTGCAGGAACTTTTTAAATATGAGCAAAACTGGCCCTTTGTCTGTGATACAAATCACATCTTTACTCCCCTCTGTTGTCACCTTGCCCTTTGATTTGTTCATGCTGGCTTTATTTATTTTTTTAAAATATGAATCAGAAAACTGATTATTTTTTAAAGATTTTATTTATTTATTTGTCAAGGGGGAGAGAGAGAGAGGGAGGGAGAACAAACAGAAGGAGTGGCAGGCAGAACGAGAAGCAGAGCTGAGCAAGGAACCCAATGTGGGACTCGATTCCAAGAACCTGGGATCATGACCCGGGCTGAAGGCAGACGACTGAGCCACCCAGGTGTCCCTCATTCTGGCTTAAAAAAAAAAAAATTCATGCATTGGTTTCTGAGCTGTATGTTTTCAGATTTAAAGCTATTTTCTTTCTTGGCATCTGCCTTTTGAGTCATAGTCCAAAAGCGTCCCTCACTCCACGGTGAGAAATTCTTCGTGAATTTTATGGAGCGCCCCCCC
>LNAC01000045.1:2091810-2148316 GCA_002007465.1 Ailurus styani | reverse complement strand
CGCTCGGAAGCGCGCAGCGGGCTGCCCCGGCGACCTTGGCCGCGGGCGCGGGCGGGCGGAGCCGGCCGAGGGCCCCGGGGCGGACCGCAGACTCCGCTGGGGCAGGACACCGGGGCGATCCGCGGGACTTGCTCCCCGCCGGGTGGCTGGAGTCCGCGATGCGGGTGCGCGCGCCGAGCGCCGGCCTCCGGCAGCTCGTGGAAACCCCGGGCGCGGGCCGGGGGCGGAGCACCGACCCGTTCCTCTTCTGACGTGGATCGAGTCGGCTCTTACCCCTCCCCGCGCACCCTCCCCTCGGGAGCTCGGCAGGGGAAGGGGCCAGGGGGTTTGGGCTTTTTGTTTACTGCGGGATCCTCGGGGGCTGGAACAGCGCGTGGCGTTTGGAACCACGCCGAGTACCCTTCCTGCACTCAATAAAAATACGCCGAATGAATGCATGGAAGAAAGAATGAATGAATGAAAGAATGAACGAAAGAGAGAATGGGTTCTCTCCTGGCTCCCCCACTTATGAGTTCTGTAAAACGCTCTGATCCTAATTCTCCAGTCAATAAAACAGGGATAAAAATAGCCACTGTTGAGTTGTAAAGGTTTGGTGCAGTTCCTGGTTCGAGTAGGCCTTTCCAAGTACTGTCCATTCATTTCCGTCCTTCTGATCTGTGGGTCTTTCCCTCCGTGCGTTCAGGGTAGGTAGAGAGGGAAGATAGTCCCTCATTATTTTGTTTATTTGTTGTTTATATTTTGTCAATTTCCAAAATGGATGTATGTTTTAAACATTGAAGCTACTCATATGAAAATGTTAAGAAAGAGAAGAGAAAGAAATACAGTAACCCCCTAAATGATTCTCATTGAGCATTCAATCTCACCGTGCGCCTTCCCGCCTCTGAGGAAGACTGGGAGAGGATGTTTCATACTTTTTGTAGCTGGAAAAGGGGACATTTTCATACATCCAGTCAACTAATATTTGCTGACCCCCCTCTCTTCGAAAGGCACAGAGATGATCATAAGAGGATGTCCGTCAGCTTTCTGTCTTCCAGAGAAGCAGAATTCCCAGCAGCCCCGTAAGACTTGAAGGGAATTCATCGCCCGGTTGGGGTCCTCATAAAAGATATTCAACACTGAAAATATCTTCAGCAGCAGTTTTAGAGAAGCTGCAGAAACCTTAGCCAGGTTTCTGAGACAGAAAGACCAAGCCTTGTCACAAATAGATCTGGAACTTATAACTCACCCTCCAACCTCTGAGGAAGGGAGAAGGACTGGATATTGAGTCAATAATTAATCATTCCTACATGATGAAACCTCCACAGAAGCCCATCGGTGACAGGTTTTGGAGAGCTTCTGGGCTGGCAAACACATCAAGGAACTGGAAGGGTGAACTACTTGCTGAGGGCATGGAAGGTCTGTGCCCCACCCCCATACCTCGCCCTATGCATCTTTTCTCTTTGGTTGTTCCCAAGGTGTATCCTTTATAATAAACCAGTAATAGTAAGGAAAGCACTTTGATGTGTTCTCTGAGTCACTTTAGCAATTGATCAAACCTGAGGGGGTGTCATGGAAACCCCTGACTCTGTAGCCAAGTCAGAGAGAATTGTGGGTAAACTGGAGACCCAATACTTGTGGCTGGTATCTGAAATGAGGGTGGTCTTGCAGGACTGAGCTTTAAACCTGCGGAGTCTGATGCTGATTCTGGGTAGTCAGTGTCAGAATTGAACTGACTTCTAGGATACCAGTTGGTGTTAGAATGGGTTGGTGTTCAGGAAGAAACAACTCCTCAGGTTCTAACAGTGACGTGGACAACAAGAAAGAACGGATGAATAATGTAAGGAGAGAGACAAAAACTCTAAGAAAGAATCGAAGGGAAATGCTAGAAATTTAGCCAAAATGAAACAAAACACTGTAAAAGAAATGAAGAATACTTTTGATGGGCTTATCAGTAGACTGGACACAGCAAAGGAAAGAATCAGTGAGTATGAAGATATGTCATTAAAAACTTCCCAAATGAAAAAGTAAACATTAATTAATTAATTAATTAATTTTAATTTTAATTTTAATTTAATTTTAATTAATTAAAAAAGTAACGGGATATCCAAGAACTGTGGGGCAATTACAAAAGGTATAGCATATACATAGCAGGACTATCAGAAAGAGAAAAAAGAGAGAAAGGAGCAGAAGAAATATTTGAGATAATAATGGCTGAGAAGTTTCTAAAATTAATGAGAGGCACCAAAGCATAGATCCAGGAAGCTCAGAGAATTGTAAAAATAAATACCAAAAAATCTATACTTTGGCATTTCATACTCAAACCAGAGAAAGCCAAAGACAAAAAGAAACGCTTGAAAGAATCCAGAGGAATGAAACACCTTACCTTACAGAGAAGCTAGGATAAGATTTTCATCTTATTTTTCTTCAGAAACTGCAAGCAAGAAGTGATGTAAAATTTAAAACAAAACAAAACAACCAGCAACTTAAAATTCTTTACCCAGCAATATCATTCTTCAAACAATAAAGAAGAAATAAAGACTTTCTCAGGCAAACAAAAATGGAAGGATTTTGTCACCAGTATACCTGCCTTGCAAGGAATGTTAAAAGAAGTTCTTCAGAAAGAAAAAATAAATAGTTTGGAAACTTTTCTTGTATGAGAATTAGAAGAGTGTTAGAGAAGGAATAAATAAAAGTAAAATAAAGTATTTTATTTTTCTTATTCTAAATTGATCTAATAGATTACTGTTCAAAATAATAATAGCAGCATTGTATTGGATGATTATGGCTTATGGATAAATGAAATATATAATAGTAAGGTTATAGAGGACGGAAAGGAGGAATTGGGAATATATTGTGGAAAGGTACCTGCACTACTCATGAAGTGGTATAGTGTTACCTGAAAATGGATTTGGATTAGTTGTAAATGCATATTGAAAACTCCAGGGCAATCACTGAAGATATGTTTAAAAGAAGTATAATTGATATACTAACTAAGGAAAGAAAGTGGAACTATATAAGACACTCAATTAAAACTAGAGAAGGCAGAAAAGAGTAGAAGATTTAAAAAAGAAACAAAGAACAAGTGCAATGAATTGAAAGCCATTACAAATATGGTAGACCTTGATGAAAGACTGAGTGGGTTAAAAAGTAAGACCCAATTACATGTTGTCTATAAGAAATCCCCTTTAAATATAAGACACAGATAGAGTAAATGTAAAGAGTTGGAGAAATATATGACATGCTAACATTAATCGAAGGAAAGCTGGAGTAGCTGTGTCAATTTCAGACTAGAGATTTCTGGACAAAGAAAATTATCAGGGATAAAGGGGGCATTACATGATGATAAAAGGATCAATTCTCCAAGAAAACATAACAATCCTTTGGATGTAAATGCCTAACAATAAAGTGTCAAAATATGTGAGGCAAAATCTGATAGAACTGTGAGAAGAAATAGACAAATCCATGACTATAGAGGCTTCAATACCTTTTTATCAGTAATTGACAGATCCAACAGTCAGAGAATCAGTAGGGATATAGTTGAGCTGACCAACACCACAAATGAACTGGATATAATTGCCATGGGTAGAGTATTTCATCCAACAACAGCCGAATAAATATTATTCTTTATTTCACATGGAACATTTGCGAAAATAGATTAAAAATCTATTTTTGGCACATTAGGAGCCATAAAACACACCTTAACAAACTTGAAAAAATAGAAATCACCCAGAGAATGCTGTCAGGTCACAATGAAATTAAACTAGAAATCAGTAATAGAAAGACTGCAGGAAATCCTCAAATATTTATAAATTAAACAAGATACTTCTAAATAATATGGGGGCCAAGGAAGAAGCCTCAGGAGACATTAAAAAGAAATTAAGCTAACTGAAAGTGAAAATGCAGCTTACCAAAATTTGTGGGTGCTTAGAGGAAAATTTATAACATTAAAATGTATATATGGAAGAAAAATATCAAATCTAAAATTTAAGCTTCCACCTTAGGAAACCAAAGAAGAGCAATATAAACTTAAGCAAGTAGAAGAAAAGAATTAATAAGTGTTAGGACAGAGATCAATGAAACTGAAAATAGGAAATCAGTAGAGAAAATTGACAAAACCAAAGTTGGTTCTTTGAAAAGATAAATGAAACTGATAAACTTCTAGCCAGACTAACCAAGAAAAAAAAGGGATGAGACACCAATTACAACCGTTGGAGATGAGAGAGGGGAACATCACTACTAATCTAATGGATATTAAGAGGATAATACAGGAATATTATGAATAATTTGTTGTGCCCATAAATCTGAACTTCAGTGAAATGGATCAATTTTTTGAAAGAAACAATCTACCAAAAGTCACACAAGGAGAAATAGATAATTGAAATCATTCTATAGCTATTAAAGAAATTGAATCAACAATTGATAATCTTCCAAGAAGAAAGCACCAGGCCCACATGGTTTCACTGTGTATTTTATCAAATATTTAAGGAAGAAATGACAACAATTTCCTATGTTCTCTTCTGGATAAGTGAAGTAGAGGGAATACTTCTTAACTCATTCTGTGAGGCCAACATTACCCACCCTAATACCAAAACTAAATAAAGGCAATACAAGAAAAGGAAACTTCGGACCAATAACTCTTATGAATATAAAAGTATAGACTCTCAACAGAATATTAGCAAATCAAACCCAACCATGTATCAAAAGAATTATAGACCATGACCAAGTGAGATTTATGCTAGTTATGCAAAGCTTGTCCAACCTTCAAAAATCAATTAATATAGTCTATCATATCAACAGGCTAAAGAAGAATAATCACATGAGTCTATCAATAGATGCAGAAAAAGCATTTAACAAAATCCAAAATTCATTCCTGACAAAAACTCTTAAGAAACTAGGAAGGGAAATTTCTTTAACTTGATAAAGAATATCTACAAAAAAGCTTACAGCTGATATTATAAAAAATTAGATGCATTCTCCCATGATCAGGAGCAAGACAAGGATGTCTCCTCTTCTCCCTCCTATTCAACATTGCACTAGAAGTCCTATAAATATGGGAGTAGAAGGTATACAGATTGGGAAGGGAGAAATAAAACTTTGTTTGCAGATGACATGATTATGTAGAAAATCTCAAAGAACTCACCCCCAAACCCACCCAAACAAACCAAAAATACCCTCCTGAGAGTAATAAGTGATTATAACAAGGTTGTAGGATACTGGGTTAATATACAAAAGTCAATTGCTTTCCTATACAATGAACAATTGGAATTTGAAATTGAAAGCACAGTACCATTTATATTAGCACCTCCAAATTAAATACTTAGGTATAAATCTAACAAAGTAAGTAGAGGATCTGCATAAAGAAAACTACAAAATTTTGATGCAAAAAATTTTTAAAAATCTAAATAAATAGAGAGATTTCCATATTCATGGATAGGAAGAATCATTATTGTTAAAATGTTAGTTCTTCCCTATTAGGTTTATATTCCATGCAATCCCAATCAAAATCTCAGAGGGTAATTTTGTGAATATCAATAAAGTGATTTTCAAGTTTATGTGCAAAGAAAGACCCAGAGAACCAACACATGCTACAGAGAACGAAGTCAGAAGACTGAAACTGGCTTACTTCAAGGCTTATTTTAAAACTACAATAATCAAGACAGTCTGGTATTGGTGAAAAAATAGACAAATAGATCAATGAAACACAATAAAGAGCCCAGAAATAGACCCACACAAATACAGTCACATGACTGTTGCCAAAGCAGCGAGACAGTTCAGTGGAGAAAGAAGTCTTTCCAACAGATGGTGCTGACACAACTGACTATACAAAACAAAAAACAAAAAATGGAAAGGGAAGGAAAAGAAAAGAAAAAAGAAGCTAGATACAGACCTTGCAACTTTCACAAAAATTAACTCAAAGTAGATCACAGACCCATATATGTGAATGCAAAACTTTAAAACTTTTATAAGATAACATAGCAGAAAATTAGACGACCCTGGGTTTGGCAGTGACTTTTAAATACAACACCAAAGACAAAATCCATGAAAGAAAAAGTTGATAAGTTGGACTTCATTCAAATAAAAACTTCTGCACTGTGAAAGACACTATTAAGATAATGAAAAGACCAGGTACAGACTGGGAGAAAATGTTTGCAAAACATACCTGACAAAGGACTTGTACCTGAATGAACAAAAAACTCTTAAAAGTCAATAATGAGAAGGCTACCAAATTAAAAAGTGGGCAAAAGATCTGAACAGACACCTCACCAAAAAAGATATACAGATGACAAGTAAGTATAAAAAAATGCTCAAAATTATAGGTTATCAATGAATTGTAAGTTAAAACAACAATGAAGTACCACTGTGTATCTATTGGAATGGCTAAAATCCCAAACACTGACAACACCAAATGCTGGTGAAGATGTGGAGCAGTAGGTACTCTCATTCCTTGTTGACGGAAATGCAAAATAGTATAATCACTTTGGAAGACAGTTTGACAGTTGCTTACAAAGCTGGAAATAACTCTTCCCACATGACTCACCAACCATGCACTTACTGCAATGATTGAAATCTTATATTCATTCACCCAAAAGCCTAAAGCAGCTTTATTCATAATTGCCAAAAGCTGGAAGCCACCAAGAGTTCCTTCAACAGGTGAATGTATTCACAAACTGGCACATTCATACAATGAAATATTATTCAGTAATAAAAAGAAATGAGCTATCAAGACACAGAAAGTCATGGAGGAATCTAAAATAAAAAGAAGTCAGTCTGAAAAGGCTACCTACTCTATGATTTCAATGATTTGACATTCTGGAAAAGGCAAAAGGATAGACACAATAAAAATATCAGTGGTTTCCAGTGTATGAAGAGGCTAGGGATGAATAAGTGGATTGCAGAGGATTTTCAGGGTGATCAAGCTATCCTATGATACTGTAATGGTGGATACATGAGCTTATATGTTTGTCAAAACCCACAGAACTGCATAACACAAAGAATGAATCCTAAAGTAAACCACAGACTTTAGTTAATAATAATGTATCAGTATGGGTTCATCAATTGTAACAGGTATATCACATTAATGCAAGATGTTAACAGTAAGGAAAACTGTGGAGGAGGAGGAGGGTTATGTAGAAATCGCTGTGCTATATGCTCTATTTTTCTATAAATGAGGTCTACTACATTTTTAAAAATGCACACTTGTTTATTCACCCAGAAGTATTTATTGAGCATCCACCCATACCAAGTCCTGTTGTGTATTTTGGAGCTAGCACCATATCTGACACAGGCCAAGTTCCTGCTCTCTGGTGGGGTTTGTATACTAGTGGGTGGGGGGTGGCGGTGCAGACACAAGCCATAAGCAAACAAGATAATTTCAGAGTGACATGAGGAGAGAGCAACAGGTGGTAAGCTGGAGGGTGTCTGGGAGAGTTACCTGGGACAGGCTGGTCTGGGAGGGTCATCCTCAGCTGAGAACATCTAGGCTGAGACCTGGACAATGGGAAGTCTGAGGGCAAGAATTCCTAGAGAGCCAGGCTGGAAGAAGAGCTAAGTCCAAAAGCCCACGGGGCAGGAATCGCCAAAGAAGGAAAGGGAAGAGCCAGTCTAGTGTGGAGTCATGAATGACCACATTGAGGGCTGGAGCAAGGGGCTGGCTAGTGGGATCATGAATTGACATGGAAGAGAGAGAGAAATGGTCTAGGAGTAGAAGATGGAAACCCAACGTTCTGTTTTGTAGTGTTGTGTTTGAGATGCCTACAGATACTCAGGCAGAGAATCCTAAATCCAGTAGGTGGGGCAAAGCAAGACAGGGGCCATGTTGGTGAGGAATAGGGGAGCCATGGGGAGCCATTGAGGGTGTCAGATTCTGAACAGGGTGAGGGGGACAACTATGGGTACAGTCTTGTATGAGGTGTCAGAGCATACCAGAGAATGAGGATTGCATCCACACTGGGGTAGGGGGCAGTGTGAAGCACCAAAGGGGTAAAGAAGGAATTCTCATAGGGACAGGCTGGAGTAGGGTCTTGGGGCCCAGTTGGGTTGAAGAGGGCATCCATACTGGGAAAGAGGTAGCAGGGAAGATTGGAGATTGGGAGAGATCAATCACACTATAAATCTATTAAGGCTGGGAGCTAGGGTTCTCACTGTTGGAGAAAGAAGTTACAAGCATTTTTTTTTAATTTATTTATTTGACAGAGAGAGAGAGTGAGCACAAGCAGGGGGAGTGGCAGGCAGAGGGAGAGGGAGAAGCAGGCTCTGCACTGAGCAGGGAGCTTGATGTGAGGTTCAATCCCAGGACCCTGGGAACATGACCTGAGTCGAAGGCAGGGGCTTAACCGACTGAGCCACCCAAGTGTCCCAAGAAATTATAAGTATCGAGAAGGAGAAACTGGAACCAACTTTGTGGTGTTGGATTGGAATTGGAAGTGTTGAAGTGAACTTATTGATGAATGTTTTCTCTAAAAAAATAGATAGATTCATAGAAAGAAAGGCAGATAGACACATAGATTATAAAGAGATATAATAATATATAAAATAATTAGATGTTATATGTAACTACATTATATATTATAACATGTAAAATATATAGAATATAGATGTAAATGCACATGTGTGACTGTGTATATTTTTATATAATATAAATATATGTGAATATATATTTTATACATACTATAAATATATGTAATTATAAAATAAAGATACATATATTTTTTCTAACTCTGCCCTCTAAGGTATAAATGCATGCGCATAGGTGTGTATTTTCCTCCCTAGCTCTGCCCTCAGAGAGGCCTGGTGACATTCCAATAGTGATAGGCATACCTACCTCCCAAGTCTTTGATTCTAAATATAATTATCCAGTAAAAGAAACTGGGTTCCTTGGAGAAATGTCTGATTCCAGGGTGAAGGGTTGGGGGGAAGCACAAGGTAGGTCTAGAACACCTTATTAGGGAAAGCAAGGCAGCTCTCAAAGAATGATAAGGGCAAGTTAAAAGGACTGGCCCAATCAGAGACAATTAGAGTATCAAAATAAATAATGCTAGTAATGGATTATGAATAAAAAGGGAATACTTTTTATTCCCACTGAATAAAAAGGGAAATCACAAGTCCTCACTGGTAGTTTTCTTGCTTTATATTGAGTAAATTGAAGGTTTGATGAAGAGCAGGATGTTCACCAAGTTTCAAAGCATCTCTCCACAAAAATCCTTGTTAATTACAAAGGTGAACAGAGTAACTTTACAGCGGCAAATGTTGGCAGAGGTCCTGTTAGTCAAATGATGTAATTGAACATCCTAATTGTTGGGATGAAGCAAACTACCACACCACTCAACTGGGAGCAATGGGAAGAAGGTAGCAGTACTTTATCAGTGACACTCCTGCCAAAGAGGCATAACCAAATGTAGTGATATTCTAGAAAATAACTGGCCAGTAGTCTCCCAAAGTCTTGAAGGTCAAGGTCATGAAGTTCAAAAGCTACAGGAGATTAAAGAGACTTGACAACTAAATACACCTTGTGACTCTGAACTGGATCCTTTTACTGAGAGGACATGACTCTTGGCCTTGAAGGGGGCCAGGGGATTAGAGGGTATTAATTCAACAAAGTGAATTTCCAGATTGTGAAGATTGTATTGTAGTTATGTGGAAGAGTTTCCTTGCTTGTAGGAAATAAACATGAAAGTATTTATGGGTGATGGGGCACCAGGAAACGGCTCAGGAAAAAGTTCTTTGTATCATAGTTTAACTTTTCTGCAAGTTGACGATTGTTTAAAAGTAAAAATTTATGGAAGACATACAAAGAAGGAGGTAGCGAGATTTATAATTTTTGACTTTGGTGGAAAGTTATGAGCTGTAATTATGAAACTGTGCATCATCAGCATAGAACTGGAATGTTAAGTCATCAGATGTGTTGGGTCATCTAGAGAACACTTGGAGAACAGGGCTGAGGACGGAGCCTCACCAACGTTTAGACATCCAGAAGAGAAGTGAGGCAAGGGAACTGTCGTGCATGGTCAGTTGGATGGCAGAAAACCAAGAGATTGGATGTCATGGCAGCAGAGAGAAGGGAATTTCTCAATCAGCTCTGTTGAACATGGCTGATGGATGGAGCAAGATGGAGTGACCACTGGACTTTGCAACTCAGAGACTGCCAGGAACCTCTTGACAAGAGCTGTCTCAGTGGAGTCCAGTTAGAGAGTGTGGCAGGCTGAATGATGCCCATCCTCAAATACATCTGTCTCCTGATCTCCAGAATCTGTGACTAAGTTACCTTAGATGGAAAAAAGGATTTTGCAGACATGACTAAGGATTTTGAGATGGGCAGATGATCCTGGATTATTTGCATGAGCCCAAGGCAGTCACAAAATCCCTGTAAGAGAGAGGTAGCAGGGTCAGAGTCAGAGAAAGAAGATTTAAGTACAGAGGAGGAGCCAGACATTGGAAGAAGTTGCATTGCTGACCTTGAAGACGGGGGTTAGGAGCCATGAGCCAGTGCACGCAGGTGGCCTTCAGAAGCTAGAAAAAGCAAGGAAATGGATTCCCCCTAACAGTCTCCGGAAGGAATGCAACCCTGTCCTTGACTTTAGGACTCCTGACCTCCAAAATTGTAAGGTAATACATTTATGTTGTCTTCAGCCACAAAGATTGTGATCATTTCTTCTAGTAGCAACAGAAAGCTGAGAGAGAGGAATACAGAGAAAGAGAGACAGGGTTGTGAACAAACACAATAGTGAGAAAGGAGAGAGAAAGCAGCTTTGAAAACATTTTGGTGTCAAAGTGAGCAGAGAAATGAGGTAGGAGCCAGCAGGTGCATGGGACACAAGTGAATAGCTTTATTTTATTTTTTAAAATAAATAGATATTTTTTAGAGCAGCTTTAGATTCACAAATCAATTGAGTGGAAAGTAGAGTGTTTCTATGTTACCCTTTCCTCAAGTCTCCCATATTAACAACTTGTATTAGTGGGTTGCATTTGCTATAACTGAGCAATATTGAATCATGATTATCTACTAAAGTCTGTCTTTCACATTAGGGGTCACTCTTGTTGTGCATTCCATGAGTTTTAACAAATGAATAAGGACATGGATTCACCATTATACCATCATACAGAGTATGATACCCTGTGCTTCACTTACTCATCCCTCTTTTTCTCCTCTCGACCTCCTGGCAACCATTCATCTTATTACTGTCTTCCTAGTTTTGCTTTATCCAGTATGACGTATAGTGGGGGTCATACAGCCCCTAGCCCTTTCAATTGGCTTCTTTCTCTTAGCTATGCTCTTTAAGTTTTCTCTGTGCCTTCTTGTGGCTTGAGAGCTCCTTTCTTTTTAGCGCTATATAATATTCCTTTGTCTGCCCATCCCAGTTTGCTCATCCACTCGCTTATTGAAGGACTTCTTAGCTCCTTCCAAGTTTTGGCAATTGTGACTAAAGCCTCTATAAACGTTTTGTGTATGTAGATTTTTGTATAAACATGTTTTTAACTCGATGGGGTATATATCAAGGAGTGCAATCTCTCAATCATATTTTAAGAGTATGTTTAGTTTTGTAGGAAACTGCCAAACTGTCTTCCACAATGGGTGTATACCATTTTGCATTCCCACCATGGGACTGAATGTTCTATATCCTTTCCAGCATTTGGTGGGATCGGTGTTTTGAATTTTTGTCATTCCGATAGGTATATGATTGTATCTCGCTGGTGTTTTAAGGGTTGAGTATTTTTTAAAGTTTTTATTTAAATTCTAGTTAGTTAACATACAGTGTATTATTAGTTTCAGGTGTACAATTTAGTGATTCAACATTTCCATACAACATCTGGTTCTCATTATAAGTGCCCTCCTTAATCCCCAATCACCTATTTCACCCATCCCCCACCCACCTCCCCTCTGGTAAAAGGGTGAGAATTTACTTATTTATTTATTTATTTATTATTTTTTAAAGATTTTATTTATTTATTTGACAGAGAGAGAGCGAGCACAAGCAGGGAGAGCAGGAGAGGGAGAAGCAGACTCCCTGCTGAGCAGGAAGACTGATATAGGGCTCTATCCCAGAACCCTGGGATCATGACCAGAGCCAAAGGCAGACTAAAAAACTGAGACACTCAGGCACCCTGGGGGGTAGGTATTTTTTTTAAAAAGATTTATTTATTTATTTATTTGAGAAAGGGAGAGAGCGTGTGTGAGCACGCACAGTGAGGGGAAGGACAGAGGGAGAGAATCTCAAGCAGAAGTCCCACTGAACGCAGAACCTGGTGGGGAGCTCGATTCCAAGACCCATGAGATCGTGACCTGAGCTGAAACCACGAGCAGGACGCTTAACCCACAGCCACCCAGGTGCCCCAGGGGTGGGTATTTTTAGGATGAGATTACCAGGCATGTTCATAGTCCACTGAGGATGATCCTATAGAGTGATAAGTTGATAATGGGGAAAAGAGGACATAAAGACAAGAGTGAAGTTGTTGGGATGGGAGGCAAATCCAGAACACCGAAGGGGCTGGTTTTAGGTAGGAGCAGGAACATTTTTTCCTTTGTAACAGGAGAAGGGAAGGCAGAAGGAGTGGGCAGATTTGAAGGCAGAAGGTAAGAGTTTATCTGACAGGAAGTATGTGGCTTTTTGTAGGAAGTATGTGGCAACATCCACTAATGAGATAAGTGGAAAGGGTCTTGAAGGAGTTTTGTGGAGAAAGAACATTCTAGATGTGAAATACCCTCATAGAACAAAGGCTTCATGATGAGAGGTGACCCATTGAAGGCATTTCTCTTGGCTACAGAGAGTCCTAGTGAGTTCGATTCTTCCCTTCATAGGGTCTATACTCCTAAACCTTTCTACTCTTCCAGGGGTCACTGGAAAGAAGGCCAAATCAGGAGCCCAGAGAGCAGGATTTGGTCTCAATTCTGGCATGAATGTGTCATTAGCCAAGTTTACTTCTGAGGCCAAATATTCAGCTCTAGCTTCCTCTTGGCAGGTCCTGGCTGAGGTTGGTGATGGCTGTGCCATTTATAAGACATGAGCTCTTGTTCAGACTTAACATGTGTGAGGACAGTGAGGGCAAATCCCCCCTCCCACCCCCGCCCCCGGGACTATGATTGAAACCTTAAAGCATGGTTTGACCACACTTCATTTCTCTCTCTTTGCAAGCAGCTGCCTTCTGCGGCCCAGGCAGGTGGAAAGAAACGGGGCATGGAGGGGCTGCTGCTTCCGGCTTGGGTGCAAAATCTCTCTGCTAATAGTTCAGGGTATTGCAGCCTTGGCGTTTTGGCATTTCGTGGCCCTGTGTAACAAAGAGGCCCTGCCTCCTTCACACCCAGCCTCAGCTCAGAGACTAAGCCATATGCACGTGACTTTTCGTTCCCCACCTCCGGTTCTCAGAATGAGTCATTTCCTTCCTTTTTTACTCACTTCTTGGGCTAGCATCATTCTCTAGGGCTTGGCTCTGTCCTTCCTCACGCCACCAGGATCTTGATGAGTGAGGTACCAGGGTCCTGGGGCAGCTGCAGTCCTGTGGAGCCCAGACCATCCCCGAAGCTTGCTTGAGAAATGGGTACCACCAGGGCTTGAAGGGAAAGACAGAAGGAAGAGAGGGGATTTGAGACAGCTTTTTAAATCTGGAACATGCTGATGGACCAAGTAATTCTTAAAGCCTATTGAGATCATACTATGGCAAGGAGCTAATTTTGTATGTATGTTATTGACTCTCATCTAGTGAGTCACTGTGCAAATGTGGGTTCACTTTTAAAAACACCTCAGCCTCATTGTTTTCTCACATATCTTGACTCTCACAACGTCACACAGCCATCTCTTGGGAGGACTATGAGCTTGAGGAGCTGAAGGATTCTAAGGAAACCCTGATCTTCTAGGGGAGTGGCCCAAGAGGGAAGGCAGCTCATAGGAGGCTGGCAAGAGCCGATCAAACTGCCGGGACTGACCCTCAGTCCTGGTGAGTGCTGAGGAGCAGTAGAGAGTAGGACCATTTTCTAAGGCCTTATGTGTGATGGGTAATTTCCGTTGGCACCTTGGCTGGGCTATGTCATGTCTTTAGGTATGGCAGCCCTCTGAGGTTCCTGATCTCACTGGGGAGGATTCAGTCAGTGTCCCCCAGAATGAGTGCTGCAAGGAGCTATGGAGCCCTCATGATGGCATTAGTGCCCTTAGAGAAGAAAAAGAGACTCTCACCAGGAACTGACTGGCCGGCGCATTGATCTTGGACTTCTGGCCTCCATGACCATGAAAAATGAATGCCATCCAGCGTAGGGTATTTTGTTGTAGCGGCCCAAGCAGACTTAGTACGGTTTTCATATACTTGAATTTTCTAGAAATGTAACTGCTGTGTAAATTGAAGAAAGATTGTATTATGTTTCATGCAGAACTTTACCATGCATTCTGCATTCCGGAAAAACACATACCAATAACACCACTCATGGTGTCTGAGTCAACACGGGATCATGCTTGTATCAGACTCTGAGGCAGCTGGTGAGTCTGGAACTGGAAGTCAGCACAGTCCAATGTACAGATGAGCAGATTCACTCCTCGCTGTGTCTAGCTGGGGCTGGAGGAAGGCAAGGCTGGAAGGGCAAAGCGCAGGCCTGAGGCTCTGGTAGTAGGTCAGATGTGATGCGGCCCCGGGCCAGGACGTCTGTGGCAGGGATGGGTTAGAAATATGTCAGAAGATGAGGAAGCAGGACTTGGTGAGGACTTACGGTTACAGAAGCAGTCAGGGCAAACTCCCAGGATCCTGGATTAGGCATCAGTTAGATAGTGGTACCATTTTCCAAGGTGTTATGTGGGAAGGGTAATTTCCTCTGGCAACTTGGCTAGGCTGTGGTACCTGGATTTGGGCTAAATGCCAGTCTAGATTTTGGTGCAAAGGTATTCTGTAGATGTGACCAGTAGACTTTGAGCAAAGCTGATCTCCTTCCATACTGTGGTTGGGCCTCACTCCGTCACTTGAAGGTGGTAAGAAAAGAGACTTGAGGTCCATTGAGGAAGAAGGAGTTCTGTCTCCAGACTGCTTTGGACTCAAGCTGCAACGTCAGCTCTTCCCTACATCTCCGGGTCGCTGGTCTCCACAATCCAAACTAGGAACTAGTGAACTAGTTCCTGAAAACAGATCTCTCTCTCTCTCTCTTTATATCCCATTGGTTCTGTTTCTCTGGACAACCCTGACTAATATAGTATACATCAAGGAAGAAGCAGACCTTGGGGGGAGGGCTGTGCGGAGGTGGAGGAAATGGTGAGCTCAGTTTGGGGCACAGAGAACTCAAGGTACGAGGGCTTTGAAGACATTTCCAGAGGGTAGTTGGTTCTATGCAGCCAGAGCAAGGAAGATCTAGCGCAAGGGAGGATTTGGAGACCAGCAGTGTACAAATAGTGACTGTCACATCGGGTGCTGATGGGCTATTCGGGAGAGCCTGGAGAGCGGGGCCTGAGGATATAAGGACAGAGCCACCAGCAACCTCAACCTTTAGGGAACAGTGGAGGAAAAAAACCGGCCGCTGAGACAGGAAAAGACCAGTCAGGGAAGTGACAGAAAAACCACAGCTGCCAAGGGAAAAGGGTTCATAGAGGAAGTGGTTGACAGAGTCTAAAGGGTGCCAAAATGTCAGGAAAATTAAATGCCTAGTCGTCGTGGGTGACTTGGTAGAGTGCAGGTTTTGCATGGTGGGGGAGGGGGAGAGCCAGGTGGCCACGGGTAGCCTGAGGACTGAAAGACAGAACGCAGAGGACTTGTTTGCAATGATTTTTGCAAAGAAAGTGTGGGAGGAGATAGTGTTGCTGGTGGGGAGGGTGTGTGGGGGGAGGTCCTGCTTCATTCTCCGCCTGCCCCCCCACCCCACAGGGGAGACCCTTGAGTGTGTTTAGTTAATTTTTAATTTTTTAATTTTAATTTTTTGAGAGCGAGAGAGTGCGAGTGAGAGCACGGTGGGGGGAGGGGCGCAGAGAGAGGGAGAGAAAATCTTTTTTTTTTTTAAGATTTAAGAATTCTTTTTTTTTTTTTTTTTAAATTTTATTTATTCATTTGACACAGAGAGAGAGATTACAAGTAGGCGGAGAGGCAGGCAGAGAGAGAGGAGGAGGCAGGCTCCCTGCGGAGCAGAGAACCCGATGCGGGCCTCGATCCCAGGACCCTGGGATCATGACCTGAGCCGAAGGCAGCGGCTTTAACCCACTGAGCCACCCAGGCGCCCAAGAATTAAGAATTCTTAAGAAACGTAAGAATTAAGATTAGAGAGAGAGAGAGCACGAGCAGGGGAGGGGTGGAGGGAGAGTGAAAGAGTCTCAGGCAGACTCGGCACTGAGCTCGGAGCCTGACTTGGTCTCGATCTCACGACCCCGAGATCACGACCTGAGCAGAAATCAAAAGTTGGACTGACTGAGCCACCCAGGCGTCCCCTTGGGAGTGTTTAAGTGCTGGTGCTCAGGACCCATCAGCGTTCGGGAGGAGAGGAAGCAGAAAACAGCTGAGACAGAGTTCAAGGTCTGAGCAGGTCAGACCCGATCATCACAGATATTTTCAGACGAGGCCTTCCTAACAGATGGTAATTTCTACTTGCATTCTAGAAGTTTCCCAGGCTGGAAATAAGTCACTGCCTCTTAGGTGCTGTCTGGAACCCAACTGCTTCCCCTGCTACCCAGGGAGCATACTTTTTAATTCCATAATATATTCTTTCATTTAACAATTCTTTTTTTCTTTTCTTCAATTTTAATTACACCTCAGGTATGCAGAATTGGAATCACCATAACATTTCATGACATTTTCATGACATGTTCCCATTGGACCAGATCTGTCCTGCTTCAGATTAGTTATTTTAAATAATATAATACCATCCATGAACACTCTTACCCTCTCTCATCTATGCCCCTAACAGTAACCTACATCTAACCCTCCTGATTCCCCCAAACCTGGGTCCTCTCTCTTTTACGTTGCCTTGTTATGTGGATATGTATCCCTTAAAAGCACTAACAATTTTTAGTTTCTAATTTAGGGTCTTTGGGACAGTACTTTTCCATATACTATTAAATTTCTGAGGGTCATCTCAACAGTTGCAGGGGGCTCTCATTCATTCCATGGTGGAAGGCAGAATTCTAACGTGGCCACCTAGACCCCCCGTGTCCACACGCCTTATTCAGTCAAATACTAATGAATGCCGCTGTGATGGGATTCCATGGATATAACACAGGTCCCAAATCAATGGATTTTAAGAAAAGGAACTTGACTTAATCCCACGAGCCCTTTAAATCTGGGGCTAGAGCCAGACTGGGAAGCAGAGAACTCAGCTCCCTCCTGTCCAGACTCCTGACCTATGGAACTTGGAGGTAATAAATCCGTGTCGTTTCAAACCACTAAGTCTAATTTGTTATGCAGTAGGACAAAACAAACATGATGATAATCTAATCTCCTACTTTCCCTTGATGAGTATCTGGGTCGTTTACAGGTTTTTCTCTTTTCTTTTCTTTTCTTTTTTTTTTAAGTTTTTTTCAAGGTTTAGGTAATCTGTCTACCCAGCGTGAGGCTCGAACTCACAACCCCCAGATCAAGAGTCACGTGCTCCACTGACTGAGCCCCCTGGGCACCGCCAGGGTTTTCGAATTGAGAACAGCTCTGCTCCAAACGTACTTGTATATTTTGCCTATTTGACAGGGCACGAGTTTCAGGGATGTTTCTGAGAGTGAAGGTGTTGAATCTTAAGGTATGTGAATACGTCACTTTAGAAGGACATGCCAAACATTTCCCCCGTGTTCTTACATGAGTTTATTAACTATTTCTGTTTCTATGAGCTTCTAGCTCAGTTACGTGTGGTCAGGAAGGTCTGGTTGGTGAGGCATCCTTTGAAATTTGTTTAGGGCTCCTTTATGGTCTAGTGTATGAGCAGTTTTTGTAGATGTTTCATGTCTGCTTGAAAAACTGTGTTTTTAAAGTTTTGGATACATAACTTTCTATATTTTTTAGGTGCTATTTAAATCTTTTATATTTTTGCTGATTTTTTTGTTCATTTCCTGGACCCATCATTCCCTGAGAATGTGTTAAAATCTCCTACTGTGAAGGTGGATTTGATCAATTTCTCCCTGTATTTCTAAGAAAATTTTTTTATTGAAGTACGATGAACATACAATGTTATATTAGTTTCAAGTGTACAATACAATGATTCAACCATCCTATACCTGACTCAGTGCTCACCACGAGAAGTGTAGTGACCACCTGTCACTATACATTATTGCAATATTATTGACTATATTCCCTATGCTGTACTTTTCATCTCTGTGACTTATTTATTTTGTCAGTGGAAGTTTGTACCTCTTAATCCCCTTTATCTATTTCACCCATCCCCCCACCGACCTCTCCTCTGGTGACCACCTGTTTGTTCTCTGTGTTTAAGAGTTTTTTTGTCTCTTTTTCCTCTGTTTATCAATTTTTTGCTTCATATATTATTGGGGAATTAAAATGTTCATGATTTTGAGAAATCTTCCTCATCCTGAATAATACTTTCTGATTTACTTTATACTGCATGGTTGACCATCCATCTTGATTTGCTCAGGACAGTCCTGGTTTGTTTTTCTTTTCCTGCTGTAACTCTTTTTTTTAAATTATTTATTTATTTTGAGAGAGAGAGAGAGAGAGAGAGAGAGAGAGAGAGCAGGGAGAGAGCCAGAGGCAGAGAATCTGAAGCAGACTCCCCATTGAGCATGGAGTCTGATGCAGGGCTCAATCTCATGACCACAAGATCATGACCTGAGCTGAAACCCAGAGTCAAATTTTTTTTCCTTTGCATAAAATATTTTTTCCTATAGAAACTTTCAGATTTTTGTCTTTGATAATTCCATTTTTTAAAAAATTATTTTTATTAAATCTCAACTCTTGCATACTTTTTTAAATGTATAATTAACATACAGTGTTATATTCACTGAAGTGTACAATATAATGAGTCAACAATTTCACATATTATTCAGTGCTCATCATGATGAAAGTGCTCTTAATCCCTGATTTATTTCACCCAACCACCCACCCACTTCCCCTCTGGCAACCACCAGTTTTTCCCTCTGTATTTAAGTTTTGTTTTGTATTAAGTTTGTTTTTTCATTTCTCTCTTGTTTTCCTTGTTTGTTTATTTTGTTTCTTAAATTCCACATAGGAATGAAATCACATGGTATTTGTCTTTCCCTATCTGGCTTATTTTACTTAGCATTATATCCCCTAGGTCCATCCATGTTGTCACAAATGGCAAGACATCATTCTTTTTTATGGTTGAGTAATATTCCAGTGTGTGTGTGTGTGTGTGTGTGTGTGTGCATATAGTACCACCTATACACACACACACATCTTCTTTATACATTCATCTATCAATGGACACTTGGATTACTTTGGCTATTGTAAATAATGGCACAACAATCATAAGGCTGCATATAACTTTTTGAATTTGTGTTTTTGTTTTCTTTGGGTAAATACCCATTCGTGGAATTACTGGATCATAAGGTAGCTCTATTTTTAAATTTTTGAGGAGCCTCCATACTGTTTTCCACAGTAGGTGCACCAGTTTGCATTTCCACCGACAGTGCACGAGGGCTCCTTTTTCTCCACACCCTCACCAACACTTGCTGTTTCTTGCATTTTTTATTTTAGCCATTCTGACAGGTGTGAGATGATATCTCATTGTGATTTTGATTTGCTTCTCCCTGATGATGAGTGATGTTAAGCATCTTTTCATGTGTCTGTTGGCTATTTGTTTGTCTTCTTTGGAAAAATGCTTATTCGGATCCTCTGCCTATTTTTTAATTAGATTATTTTTTTTGGTGTTGAGCTGTGTAAGTTCTTTATATATATTGGATATTAACCTCTTTAGTATTTCATTTGCAAATATCTTCTCCTACTCAGTCGGGTGCCTTGATGTTTTGTTGATGGCTTTCTTTACTGTGGAAAAGCTTTTTATTTTGGTGTAGTCCCAATAGTTTAATTTTGGCTTTATTTCTCTTGCCTCAGGAGACATATCTAGAAAAATGTTTCTATAGCTAATATAAAAGAAATTACTGGCTATATTTTCTGCTAGGAGTTTTTATGGTTTCAGGTCTCACATTTAAGTCTTTAATCCATTTTGAGTTTATTTTTGTGTACGGTGTAAAAAAGCGATCTAGTTTCATTCTTTTGCTTATAGCTGTCCAGTTTTTTCAATACCATTTGTTGAAGTAACTGTCTTTTTCCCATTGGATATTCTTGTCTCCTTTGTTGTAGATTCACTGGCCATGTAAGTATGGATTTATTTGTGGACTCTGTAGTATATTCCATTGATCTAAATGTTTACTTTTGTGCCGACGCCATACTGTTTTGATTACTATAGCTTTGTAGTATATCTTGAAATCGGGATAGTGATTCCTCCAGGTTTGTTCTTCTTTCTCAAGATTGCTTTGGCTATTTGGGTTCTTTTATGGTTCCATACAAATTTTAGAATGGGTGTTCTAGTTCTATGAAAAATGTTTTTGGTATTTTGATAGGGATTGCATTAAATCTATAGATTGCTTTGGGTAGCATGGACATTTTAACAGCATTGGTTTTCCCAATCCATGAGCGTGGAATATTTTTCTATTTGTTTGTGTCATCTTCAATTTCTTTCATCAGCGTTTTATAGTTTTCAGAGTACAGGTCTTTCACTTCCTTGGTTGAGTTTATTCCTAGGTATTTTATTGTTTTTGGTGCAACTGTAAATAAGATTCTTTTCTTTTTTTAAAAAAAAAAGATTTTATTTATTTATTTGACACAGAGAGAGATCACAAGTAGGCAGAGAGGCAGGCAGAGAGAGAGGGGGAAGCGGGCTCCCTGCTGAGCAGAGAGCCCAATGTGGGGCTCGATCCCAGGACCCTGAGATCATGACCTGAGCTGAAGGCAGAGGCTTAACCAACTGAGCCACCCAGGCGCCCCAAGATTATTTTCTTAACTGTCTTTTTTGCTACTTCTATTACTAATGTCAATAAGTGCAACGGATTTGTGTATAATAATTTTATATCCTATAATTTTACTGAATACATTTATCAGTTCTGGTAGTTTTTGGTGGCATCTTTAGGGTTTTCTATGTAGAGAACCATGTCATCTGCAACTAGTGATAGTTTAACTTCTTTCCTGCCCATGAGGACGTCTTTTTTTTTTTTTTCTTGCCTCAGTGCTGTGGCTAGGACTTCTCGTACTGTGTTGAATAGAAGTGATGAGAGTGGACATCCCTGTCTTGTTCTTGATCTTAGAGGAAAAGCTCTGTTCTTCCCCATTAAGGATGATGTTAGGTGTGGGTTTTTCATATATGGCTTTTAAGGATAGTTCCCTGTTTTATTTAAGGTGTCTAGGTGTGATTCCCACTGCCCCCTATTTTTCCTCTTTCTCATTGAATAGGCCCTTTAACTCTGAGATATTTCATTTTTTTTTAAATTAGGAAATCTTGCTCCATTATTCCATCAACAATTTCCTTCTTTTCATTTCATTCCTCTGTCTTTCTAGGTCTCATTATTGGGATATTGGTGCTTACACATAAATCAACCATATTTCTTCGCTTTTCTCTAATAATTTCTATTTTTTCTTGTCCTTCTTTTAAGAAAGTTCCTCAGTATGGATTTCCAACTTACCAACTTGTTCTCAACTTGCATCCAGTCTGCTCTTTATTTCCACCCATGTATTTTTTACTTCAACTATTTATATTTTTTCTTATGCTCAGTTCCCTTTTTATGTTGCTTTATTATTGTTTCACTTCTTTCTTTTGTTTTTAAATTCTACTTATTTGAGGCAGAGAGAGGGCAAGCAAGAGAGCACAAGCAGGGGGAGCAGCAGAGGGAGAGGGAGAAGCAGGCTCCCCGCTGAGCTGGGAGCCCAATGCCGGGCTCGATTCCAGGGCCCCAAGATTATGACCCGAGCCAAAGGCAGGCACTGGTTTAATTGACTGAGCCACCCAGGGGACCCACTTCTCCTTATTTCTAAATAATTTATTAGGCTAATCTTAACGTCTTATCTTAAGCAACATTTCCACTTCTGATGGAATCTGTAATCCAGTATTTGTTGCTATTTGCTTGCTTGTTTGTTTTGAAAATGATTATGCGTCTCAAACGTTTTTGTGCTATTTTGACCTGCGAGCTCATTTTCCATGGGGCGAGGGGCTGTGGGGGACCAGTGTCTCTCTCTGGCAATACCTATGAAGCTTGGCCTCCAGTGTACCTGGGCCCCAGGGAGATAGGTGGGGATGGATTTGTCCCTGCAGTCCACACTCAACAAACAAACACCTCAGGTTAGCTCTCCATCCTTTGCCCCAGGGAGACACAATTTAGGAAGAGTTTTGGACTGTGATTCCTTTGGCATGGAGGTTTGAAAAGGGAGTTGTCAGAGACGGGAATCAATTGTGCGTGTGTGTGTGTCCCCACCTGTTTTTCTTAACTCCTCATAAACACGGGACTACTGAAATGCCCCGATTTTTCTCCTGGAGATAACTGGACCACAGTTCTGGGTCAGGATGTCGGGAAGTCACTGTTTGCCCTTGACATTGGCTGCGGAGGAACAAGCACAGAGCCCATGGTTTCTTTTCTATGTGAGCCTTTTCAGAGCCAGCCTTCCAACTCCTCCTGCCTTCTGGCCAAAGCTCCCCATGCGTTCACAACCCCATTCCACAGGAGTTTCTCATAGTTTTATCAGTTTTCTCCCTAAAGTTTCCCCTGGCTTTATCTTGGGTGACTCAGCACTCTTGCTGAGTCAGCATCTGAAACTGGAACTGGAATCTACTTATTTCCCGAGTGTCCACTCTGCTAGGCACTGCTCCGGGAGCCACAAGACCCTCAGGGAGTGAGGCTGGCTCACTCCTTATCCCACGGAGCTGCTTCCAGAGCCCCGAAGAAAAACGGTCACTAGAGTGTGCCACCACCAGATAATTATGACAGTTTCAATCTGTTCTAGAAGGGAGACAGACCAGGAGCCATGAGAATGTAGGGGGGCAGGAACTTACCCTGGGAAGTTAGCGACAATGTGAAAATTGAACCAAGCCTGGGACACCAGAGAAATGCTAACGTTAGCTACTGGGGGTAGGATAAGAGAAGGGGCATGTGCTAATGTGGGGGGTTTGTGATTTGGTTTGGGCTTGTGTAATTCTGGAGTAAAGGTTTGGTTGACACAATAAAATGTTCTTCGTTTAAAAAAAAGAGTTTTGATAGTTTATTTATTTAATGATCAGAAGCAGTAAGTATTTTTTAGCTGATAAGTCTCCAACATGTTTCTTGTCACCAAAAATGTTATTTTAAGTGATTAAAAAAAGTGATCAGAGTAGCGAGCGTGTATAGTGCCATTGAGGAGCTGGCAGGAGGTGGCCAGGGCTCAAGGAACTCGACAGGGGTGAGCAATGCTGGAGAAGCAGGTGGGGTTTTCCTCACAGGCTGAAGGAAGGATCTGGGGCTGGAGGCTGAGAGCAACGGGAAGCCATCAGCGGGTCGGAGCAGGAGAGTGGACGGACCAGAGCTGCTGTTCTAGAAGGCGGCGCTGGTTGCTGTGAGGACAGGGACTTGGGAGTAGGGAGATGTGTGAGGAGGTTCCTGCAGTTGTCCTGGCAGAGATGACGGGGGCTGGGCTGAGCACTGGCCCTGGTGGGGGTGGGGGGAAGGCAGATGGGTTTGGCAGGTGTTTAGGTACCTCACTTTTTAATCTTCATATAACTCAAACAAATCAGGAAATTTATCAAATTAAATCTCCTTGTGTGGTTTTTAGTTGAAAAACTATTAGCTTTTTTGTTTTGTTTTAAACAAACCCAACTATTGCTGTATAACAGCCCAGTAATGTTGCCATTTCTCAGAAAGGACTGAGCTGCAACTTTGTGGAAAACTCACAAAGCAGGTTCCCACATGTTTTGAGGAGTGGCCTGTTGCTGGCAGAGGCATCTATGAGGGAACGCAAAGAATGATCTTGGCCCGGGGCCTTCTGAAGGGACACTCAGGAGGGTGAGTCACTCCATTACTGTAGGCCCCGTCCTACTCAGGTCCACTGGAAGCAGGAGGAAAGGACAGCCAGATTGAACATCAATGAGGGAAGAAAGTCAGCCCGGTGAAGAAATGACTCAGCTCTCGCTGAGGCATCATCTGGCAGATTCAGCCACAGGCTGTGGAGACTGGATGTTTTCTTTATTTTTCAGTCTGTAGTTTCCCGAGTTGCTCCATTCTGTAAATTCTGTGTCTGAATCACTGGACATGATTGATTTTCTCTGCCTCGTATTTACAGGTTTACTTATTTAATGGCTGGTTTGAAGTAAAAGTTACACATACACACATGCACACATTCAAGACACACATAAACATCCCACACAAGTCAGTACTTATCCTTACCATGTGCCATGAAATGTGCCAGCTCTATTCTATTCTATTCTATTCTATTCTATTCTATTCTATTCTATTCTTTCTATTCTATTCCACTTCACTCTGTTCCATTCCATTCCAGTCTATGCCACTCCACTCCATTCCATCCTATTCCATTCCATTCCATTCCATTCCATTCCTTCTTTTTATTTAATGCTATCTGAGACTCACTGAAGTGATCTCATGACCCATTAACAGGCTCCAAAGTACAGTTTGGAAAACATTGATTTGGAAAGAGGCACAGGAAACCCACAGGCCACTGTAAGCAAAGTGCAATTAAAAGTCAAACCTTGTTAAGTCCTTTACAGATTTTGGATACTAGCCTTTTATCTGATAAGACATTTGCAAATACCCTCTCCCATTCTGTCCGTTGTCTTTTGGTTTTGTCGACTGTTTCCTTTGCTGTGCGAAAGCTTTTGAGCTTGATGAAGTGCCAGTAGTTCATTTTTGCTTTTGTTTCCCTTGCCTTTGAAGACATGTCTAACAAGAAGTTGCTGCAGCCAAGGTTGAAGAGGTTGCTGCCTGTGTTCTCTTCAAATTCAACACCCCAAAAACAAAAAATCCAGTCAAGAAATGGGCTGAAGACATGAATAGACATTTCTCCAAAGAAGACTTACAAATGGCCAACAGACACATGAAAAAATGCTTAATATCACTCAGCATGAGGAAAATACAAATGAAAACCACAAGGAGATACCACCTTACACCAGTCAGAATGACTAAAATTAACAATCCAGGAAACAACAGATGTTGGCGAGGATGTGGTGAAAGGGGAAACTTCTTACACTGTTGGTGGAAATGCAAGGTGGTGCAGCCACTCTGGAAAACAATATGGAGGTTCCTCAAAAAGTTGAAAATAGAGGTCCCCTATGACTCAGCAATTGCACTACTGGGTGTTTACCCAAAGATACAAATGTAGTGATCTGAAGGGGCACATGCACCCCAATGTTTATAGCAGCAATGTCCACAATAGCCAAACTATGGAAAGAGCCTAGATGTCCATTGACTGATGAATAGATAAAGAAGATATATATATATATATATACACACACACACATATACACACATATATAGTCCCCCCCACACAATGGAATATTACTCAGCCATCAAAAAGAATGAAATCTTTCCATTTGCCATGACATAGATGGAACTGGAGGGTATTATGCTAAGTGAAATGAGTCAGTTAGAGAAAGACAAATACCATATGATTTCACTTATGTGTGCAATTTAAGAGACAAAACAGATGACTATAGGGGAAGGGGAGGAAAAATAAAATAAGATGAAAACAAAGAAGAAGGCAAACCATAAAAAACTCTTAACTGTAGGAAACAAACTGAGGGTTGCTGGAGGAGAAGGTGGGTGGGGGGATGGGGTAACTGGGTGATGGGCGTTAAGGAGAGCACGTGATGGGATGAGCACTGGGTTATATAATGCTGATAAGTCACTGAACTCTACCTCTGAAACTAATAATACAGTATGTGTTAATTAAATTGAATTTCAATAAAAACATTTTAAAAAATCAAACCTTCTTGAGGTCAGATTAGTCATGCAAATACAGCAAGGGGCCCTCTCCTGTCCGTTCCCCCAGCAGACTATGAGGCCCTGTGTCCCCCCATTCATACCCCACCATGGCAGGTAGCTGTGTGTCAGAGCTGGGGCCCAGTCCGGGGCCCTGCCCATGCCTAGAGCACACCCTCTAGTCCACTCTGCTTCGAAGCCCCATCCACAGCAGCCTGTGGGCTTCTCTTGCCTCCCTCCAAGTCAGTGTTTCCCAAACCGCAGCTTGGGATCTATGAGTAGTTCATGAAACAAGTTTAGTGAGTCTCAGACATCATTAGGAAAAAAAAAAAAAAGGAATGGAATAGAATGGAAAGAAGAAAAAAGTAGAAAGGAACATAGTACAGCATGTTGTACATAATAATGATAAATATCGAACTGTTTCAAGTGTGTGCATTGCATATGACATATGTGCAGTGAATGGTGTGTGTGTGTGTGCGTGTGTGTGTGTGCATGCTTGTGTGTGTGGTGAGGGGCAGAGGGAGAAATAGACTCCCTGCTGAGCACAGATCCCAGTGGGGAGCTCCATTCCAGGACCTTGACATCATGATCTGAATCAAAATAAGATGCTTAACTGAGCCACCCAGGCGTCCCTCATATTGTTTTTCTTCAAGATGAATAAGCTTCATTCCCCTCAAACTCTGGGTCTCTTTCTGGTTGGGGGCAGCAGGCTTCACTTCCTGTGGGTCATGGACAAACATGAAAAATACAAAATCCCATGTTCCCATGCTCTCACTCATTTTCTACCCAGCAGCCAGCGCCATCTTGCTAAAACGCGAATTCCATCCCTTTGCTCCCTTGCATAGGACTTCTGGGATTCCCATCATTCTTAGAATGAGATGCAGACTCCTCCACAGGGCCAAAGGCCACCTCTTCCTGTCCCTACTTCCTGCTCCAGTCTTTGGGCCACTCCTCATCCTGTTCTCTGCTGTACAGGGCTAAATTAGTGTCCTCCCTTGACCTTTGTTTTCCCTCGTCCCTATTGGAGGTGGGCATGCAAATGCTCCTTCCTGTCCCTGGAAGACCCTCGGCCTCCTCTTTTCTGGCTCCTCCTTCCTTTCCTGGACTCTGCTTTGCTGTCCCTGTCCCCAGATGTGGGCAGGGTGACACTCCCACAAAGCCCACAGCACCCTGCACTTCCCCCATCATGGCACGGTGACATCATGTCGGGGGGCTCCCTGCCCCTGGGCTTTGTTTCCCTGGCTCGTCCCGCGTGTACCACACACTGCCACCGAAGCTCTTACTCCATGCTGATGCTGTTGCGAGCTCCTGACATAGTAGGTCACATGCTCGCGCCAACCCCGAGAGCCAGGAGCAGCTAGCACCTTCCCCATTTTATAGGTGAGACAACAGAGGCCCAGAGAGGACAAGTAACTTGCCCAAGGTCACACAGGAAGTGGTGAATATAGGACCCGAACCTTGGAGTCTGGCTCCAGACCCCTTGTTGTGACCACGATGTAGAAGGCATCCAATAAGAACTGGTCACATGGATTGTTAAGAGAAAGAGAAAATTTAAAAGCTCTGTGGAACCTTAGCTGATTTTTAAAGAGGTCAGATCATGTTAAAAAGAAGGTTCAGGGGAGCCCCTAGATGGGGTTGGAAGTAACCTGTGGCATGGGGGCTGGGGAGAGCTGGATTTTTCTGTATATGTCCACCATGGTGTTCTGTGGACTGGAGGTAGTCCTGGGAGTGGGGAGGTCCAGGATGGAGGAGGGGGGCCTCCAGTGAGGCGGACGTGATGTGGGAGAAGGGCAGGGAGGAACAGAGCACTCAAGCATGAGAGAGCTACTCCCCCCCACCCTTCTGCCTGGGCCCTTTCAGGGTTCAGGAAGAGCCAGACTATTAAAGCACATATTGTATGGGCGCCTGGGTGGCTCAGTGGGTTAAAGCCACTGCCTTCGGCTCAGGTCATGATCCCAGGGTCAGGTCAGGATCCCAGGGATCGAGGCCCACATCGGGCTCTCTGCTCAGCAGGGAGCCTGCTTCCTCCTCTCTCCTCTCTCTCTGCCTGCCTCTCTGCCTACTTGTAATCTCTCTCTGTGTGTCAAATGAATAAATAAAATCTTTAAAAAAAAAAAATAAAGCACATATTGTGAGGTTGTTTGCTGTGGATTATGTGATGCAATCCCCGAGCACAGTACATTTTCCAGAGGGTTCATCATGCTTCGTGTGTGTGTGTGTGTGTGTGTGTGTGTGTGTGTGTGTGTGTGTGTGTGTGTGCATTCCTTTGGCAGAGCTTAAAGAAGTCCTGAGATCATCCTGGGGTGAAGCAGAGGAGCTTCTAAGAACACAGGTCCAGCAAGCTCATGTCCTGGGTCATGATATTGGTGGACCTCAGCCAATCACACTTTGATCTCCAAAGGGAAAGGGGCCCCAGCTGAGTTCTGGGATCTAAAATGAATGGCTGAGTGAATCAGTGTTGACTTGGAACTCTTACTTCATTAGAACTGCTCCCTGTCTCCCCAGGGGGAGCTCCGAGGGGTATGGAAAGGTTTGCTGGCCTCTGGATCCAGGCTCTGTCTTTTAATCTCTTTAAAAAAATTTAACTCTACTTCTACTGGTGGTGGTAAGGCTGTATTTTTCCATAAAATCTCTGATGCACGGATGCATAAGGAAGTACATATGATAATTTTCGAATGATATTTACTTGCAATGCATTGATTATAGGGTAAGACAACGGGTTCCTATCCAGATGCATTCGTTCATCCTTAGGACAACTCTTTCAACGGGGAAGACCACATTTTAAGAATGCTGGGTGGATACGTGGTGAGTCCAGGGGCCAGTTAGTTAGCCAGACCCTGCAAGAACCTCTAACTGCCCTTGTCCCAGCTCCGAGGCTCTAAGTCGGGGTGTATCAGACAAGGCTCCGTTTGCCTGGAGAGCAGAGCGTGCTCCCTGTAGTCAGATGGCTAGTGTCTACTTGAAAGATTGATGAGGCGCACCAGGCCCGGCTGGTTTCCCTGCTCGATTCCAGGCTAGTGGAGCAGCAGAGCTGCCCAGCCTTGGGGGTGTGAAGCTGCAGTGAGAGAAGGGGAAATCCTGGAGAAGAGAGTTCTTGAGACTGGGCGTGAGGATGTCTGGGGCAGCTCTTATTATCATGGCATTGTCTGCGAGTCCCCATTCCACGCCTCAGGAACCTGACTTGGCCTCTGCAGGTGGCCACCGGCCACTCTGCTTGTGTCTTGACCTCACTCACTTCCTTCTGTGTCTTTAGATAGGTGACCTTGCATGACTCCCCCAAGGGGTGCCTGCATCTGCGCTCCCTGTCAGTCTGAGCGAACCATCCACGTGTGCCAATATGGCGGTGGGACAAGACCTTTGAACCATGTGTTTACCATCACGGGAGTAAAAACAGTATAGGTTAGCAAATTTTTTAAAAAGGTTTTTTATTTATTTGTGTGAGAGAGGGAGTGTGTGTGCATGAATGGGGGAGAGGCAGAGAAGAGGGAGAAGCAGAGTCCCCTCTCAGCAGGGAGCCTGATGCGGGGCTTGATCCCAGGACCCTGGGATCATGACCTGAACTGAAGGTGGATGCTTAGCTGATGGAGCCACCCAGGTGCTTCTGATGAGCAACAGAAGGCAAGCCGAGAAGCCAAGGACAAAGCTGAAGCTGACACCCCACAATCCCTCCATCCCCCCCCCAGGATATGTGTGACATTCCTCAGGCACCCCTGGCTGCCCTAAAGGAAAAAAAATAGTTAACTCGTAGAGAGCACAATCCTGCAAGACCCGAGTCTCCCTCAGCTTACAAATGTCCTAGTGATTTACAAGGAAGAAGCTTCCTTATCAATAGCCTGACCTCCAGAAACCCATCACTCAGTTTCCTGAAGCCCTAACATTACCCTCTAAAACTGAGGGAGGCTGAGGCAGGAGGAAATGTAAATAAAATTGAATTTCTTTTAAACCTGCAGTCCATTAATAAGGAAGTGTGATAGGAGGAATGGAACATTCCTCCAGGAAGCTCCCAACTATCTTACTGTTGAGGCCTTACTAGAAGGGTAAACAATCTTGACAATACCAAGTCCTCTGGTATCCTGTGAGTCTTCTTTAATATATGAAAGTTCTTTCTGGAAACCTCTCTTTTTCCTTACCTCCCCCAACCCCATAGTATATAATCTGTCACCCCTCACAACCACATCACTCCAAGGTGAGCACATTTCAAGAAAACGGTGGAGAAAACATTCAAAAATTATACATCTTTTTAAAAGTTAACGAAATTGAAAACAGGGCTAAATTGTGTCTGCTCTAACTCCATATGTTGAAGTTCTAACCCCCAGTATCTTAGAAAGTGACCATAATCGAAATAGGGCCTTAAAGAGGTAATAAAAAGGGGTTGTCTGGGTGGCTCAGTTGGTTAAGTGTCTGCCTTCAGCTCAGGTCATGAGCCCAGGGTTGCAGGATCGAGTCCCGCATCAGGCTCCCTGCTCAGTGGGGAGTCTGTTTCTCTCTCTGTTTGCTGTTCCCCCTGCTTGTGCGCTCTCTCTCTCTCTCTCTCTCTCTCTCTCTCTCTCTCTCTCTCTATCAAATAGATAAAGTCTTTTTTTAAAAGACACATTTATTCAGCATCATGATCAGACTATTTCATTTAGCAATCAACAGCATGGGTGCAAAAAAAAATCTACATTAAAACCCTTTGTTGGAATGCTTTATACTTTCCACAGAACAGAAACTAAAATAACCTGTTATACAATTAGTCACAAATACAGTCCTCGAGTTTTTTGCCCACACACATGAGCATTGTCTAAAACATGCCTTCTTTGTAGCAGCGAGGCCCTGCCACCACTGTGCTTGGCTGAGTTCATAAATCTGTTGTAACCTGTAGCTTCCCTGTCACTTCTCTGGCTCTCCTCTCCTGCTAAGCTTTGTTTCCTGGCAGTAATTAAAACCTTCTGCCCCTGCCATAGCTGCTGCTGCTGCTGGAACCACCATGGCCACCTTGGTTTCGTGGTTTGGCAAAGTATCGGCCTCCACCACCATAGGGGCCAGAGCTTCTGCCTCCAAAATTTCCTCCCTTCATGGGTCCAAAATTTGAAGGTTGATATTCGTAATTGCCAAAATCATTACAGCTTCTGCCACCTCCAAAGTTGCTTCCATCATTACCAAATCCATTCTAGCCAACCCCACTGCCACCATATCCACCACCACCTCGACTACCACCAAAGCCACCTCGACCACTGAACTTCCCTCCACGACCAAAGTTGTCATTCCCACCAAAACCACCTCCATGACCACCACCAAAGTTTCCAGAACCACTTCGACCTCTTTGGCTGGACGAAGCACTAGCCATCTCTTGCTTAGATAGGGCTTTCCTTACTTCACAGTTGTGGCCATTCACAATATGGTATTTTTGAATGACAATCTTGTCTACAGAGTCATGGTCATCAAATGTTACAAAAGCAAAACCCCTCTTTTTGCCACTGCCTCGCTCGGTCATGATCTCCATCACTTCGATCTTCCCATACTGTTCAAAATAATCTCTTAGATGATGTTCTTCAGTGTCTTCTTTGATGCCACCAACAAAAATCTTTTTCACAGTTAAGTGGGCACCAGGTCTTTGAGATCTTTTCTTGAGACAGCCCTCTTTGGTTCCACAACTCTTCCATCCACCTTGTGTGGCCTTGCGTTCATGGCTGCATCCACTTCCTCCACAGCAGCGTATGTGACAAACCCAAAGCCTCTGGAGCGCTTGGTGTTTGGGTCTCTCATTACCACACAGTCCGTAAGTGTTCCCCATTGCTCAAAATGGCTCCTCAGACTCTCATCAGTTGTTTCAAGCTCAGACGTCCCATGAAGAGCTTCCGCAGCTGTTCAGGCTCTTTGGGAGACTCTGACTCAGACATGACGTTGGTGGGAGGGGAGACTTTAATGATGCTTACTCGGCGGCGTCCACGGGCAGAAAGGCAAATAGATAAAGTCTTAAAGAGAGAGAGAGAGAGAGAGGTAATTAAAATAAAATGAGGCAATTAGGGTGCGTTCTACTCCAACATGACCAGATATCCTTAGAAGAAGCAATGGGGACAGGAGATACCCAGGGGCAGACCAGTAAGACAGAGAGGTGGTGGCCATCTGCGAGCCAGGGAGAGAGGCCCAGAAGGAACCAACCCTGCTGAGCCCTTGATTTCAGACTTCTGGCCTCGGGAAGCGGGAGACAATACATTTCTATTGTTTGAGCCTCTGGGTCTGTGGCACTTGGTCCTGCGTCCCTAACACAGCGGCCATCTTGGGTTTCTAGGAACTTTTATGCTGGGAAATGGCTCCCTCTGCTGGCCGTCGTGTTACAGGCCAAATGCCCTGAAAACCACTTCCCCTTTCCAGCCTACAGAATTAAGCACAAAGTATTTACATGCTACTTGATAGAATCTTTTCTAGAATCTTTATGGAATAGACTATAGAGTCTTTATAGAATTCTTCACCTGTAATCAGGGTTGATACTAAAAATATTCAGCGACTGGGGTGGTTCCTACTGTGCCAAGGGGGTGTGGGGAGGGGTGGTGCCCGCGGTGTGAGGAGGGGCTGGGGGGAGGGGCTGCATGGTCAGGGCAGTGTGGGGAGGACTGGGCTGGGGAGACGACTGCGCACACCAGCCTGTATGGAGGGTGAAGCTGTGCTGGGCGTCAGGCTAAAGATCAGTTTGTAAATCTATACAAATAGTTTCCGAACGCCTTCTTATAAAGCTGCAGGTCTTTAACCTGGTCTAGAGCTCCCGGAAAGAGTCCAGAGCCAAGTGCCCTCTTCAAAGCAGGAAATCACTGTCCTGCTGTGGTTTGTGGCTGTTCAATGCACATCCCTTGTAAATCAGATTAATGCTGTCAACTGCGCTCTCCTTGCAAGGGGCCAAGCTGTGAACAGGAGAGCAAGTCTGGACCAAGTCTGGTGAGTTGCAGTCAGAATGTCAGGCTTTCCACCACTTCCCGCCCGGGTCAGCGCTATGAAACAGAGGGCAGCCCGCGCAGCTTGTGCTCCCAACAGCTATCTTGAGATTAGAAAAATCAGCCCCTAGAATTGTGCTGGGTGCACTTAGTAGGTACCCAATAAACACTTCTCAAAGGAGTAAATGCTGATCGGGCACCTTGAAAACACTGGCAGCCTGTGTGTTCCAAACTTGGGCAGTCTCTCGACTGTTCTAGATTGCGTGGATGATGTGAGGAGTTTGCTTCTATTGTAAGCCCCGGGAAGCACGTTTTTGTAATGTTCACCCAGTGCACGTCTTCTGAATGAGAATGAAAAAGACAGGAGTGTATGCGCAGAGAAGGCTGGCCCATGCAGCCTCTGTTTCCATGACCCAGTCGGGGAAGAGGACCCAGCACTTGACATAGGGACTGTCCTGGCATGTCCAGGCTGCACAGAGGGGAGCGTGTGATCCAACCATTCCCCTTAGAAGGATTGGATAGCTTCTGATGACTCCTGAGTCGAACTTCCCATTCGTTCCATCATTCACGTCTTCAGGAAGCATTTACTGAGGGCATCCCATGTGCGTGCCTGGCCCGTGCAGGGCTTCCGGCAGTGAGCACGAGGGACACAGACCCTCCTTTGTGGAAGCTTCTACGCTCATCAGAGACAGACAATTCCACAGGTGTTATGATCGTGATGAGGCTAATTAAGGAGAAGGACAGGGTGGCAGGGTGACATGAGAGTGGAAAACAAGCAAGGTCAGCTGTGAGGGGCTGGGAAGGCTTACCTGACACAGTCACCTCTAAGGTGAGACTTGAAGATAGAACAGCCCAAGTAGATGCCCAAGGCAGCGGGCGCCATCAGAGCATTGCAGAGTGGGGGGTGATGGTGCATGGGGGCTCAAGTCCAGCTGCGGCGCTGCTTGGCCCAATTCCCATAAAGGGATCGTGGGCATGCCAAGCCCACGCCTGGGCTGTACAGGTCCAGAGCGTTTGTCCTTTCCAAACTTCCCAACGTGGCTTTGTGGGAGGGCAGGTCCCAGGGCCTGGCTCATTCGAGGGATGGAAAGTACACCCAATCTCCAAGAGCTAATCAGTTACTCGCTGTTCCTCATAAATAACGGTCCTCATCTGTACCTCTTTATTTATGTGTCCTGGTCTGTCCATTTAGGTTAAACCAGTTTCCATTGGTTGACTTTGCCCCTCAGGGAGATATTCCCTCATTTCTCTGTTGCCCTAGCCTCCTGTGGAGCAGAAATTGTAAAACAGAGGCAGGGGTGACTGAGGGTGGGGTGGAAAGAAGGCAAACAGAAGGCTAGCGGGATGAGAAACATGGATGGCACTGACGGATGACAACAGATTGCAAAGCTGCTGTCACCAGTGAGTCTGGAGAAGGATCCTACCAGGTTCCAACCGGGATCAGCTGAGCCACTGCTGCTGTTGTTGGGGCTCGCTGCACCCCACTCTTGCAGGGACACATACCATGTAGATATTTCTGCTCTTCTGCTCAAGTTCATGCTCCATAGTTGCCTCTGTGCTGGCACTCAGCGCCTGGCCAGTCCTGCTCCCTTCTATTTCCTCTGACTTCCGCCCAGAATCCAAAGTTCATAGGCACTTCCTCCCATCCTCCTGGCAACCGGGCTCCTTCCTTGGGCTCTGTCCTCAAATCACTCAGCTGTCATCTCAGATAGATCTGATCACCCCAGAGAGTGTACTTCCTGTCTTCTGCACGGAGAACATATGTTCTTTCCTTAACGCATCAGCAAATATATCTGTGCCTAGTATTCTGTGAAGTGTAGCAGGGGATACAAAGACTGAACATCGACCTTGCCCACTAAAATCCTAGGAATATAGGAAATACAGGAATAGATAGGACAGTGTGAGGTACACAGCCTGGAGCGCCGTGGCTCTCTACCTTTCTTCTCAGTGCTGCCCAAGGCACCGGTTTCCAGATAGGACGCATTCCCTGGGCTGGCACTTTCTCTGCCCCTTGCCCAACCAAGAAAACCTCTGGAATTTAGGGACTGATGAGATATTATCAAAGGAACAATCTTAAACCTTCTTTTCTCTATTTCTCGGAAGTGTTGTCATTTAGACATGGTGATACTTAGTCACAGATCACCGTCTGACGCCCTCTACTGGGCCCCATCCATCAGTGGCTTGGGTCATTGCCGCTGAACACCGCTGGCAAAGACGGGGGCCCTATTCTGCATACGGATCACACTTCAAAGGGAAAACCATGTCCCTAAACTGCCTTGGCTTCCAGACCGCTGATGGCAGTTGGCAGAACAACACCAGGCCAGAGATAAGGTCTCGGGAAGGGGCAGCTGCTCCCATGTTCTTGGTCGACTGGGGTCCATCCTCGCTCAGGAGGACCGTGTGAAGGCGTGTGTCTGTGTGTGTCTGCATGTTCAAGGCTGGAGGCCAGAACGGTCACTCCGGGCCTCTCTGACTCTCAAATATCTCGTGTCAAAACAAGTGGACCTTAATGCCCATCTTGCAAGGGCTGTTGTGGGAATTTGATAAAAATAATTTCGTAAGAGCCCTCAGCACTGTGTTGGCATTGAGCCGTTGCTCAATAAATATTTGCCGTGTGGAAAAAAATGGTATTTACTTAAAGAGTCTGTTATGTCATTTTTCCTAATTAAAGCAAATAAGAGGTCTCTCCAAATGATACTGTCCTAAGAACAGGGGGAAACTGTCTCAAGTGGAATTGCCTCGATGGTTATCATTGTTCCATAGGCTTCAGTTAATCCAGTATGTTTCTCGCTTCCTTTCCTTCCACTAGGAATTGTTCTGTGGGTGAGCTCTATTGGCGGGGGGCTATGGTAATTAGACTAAGGTCATGCGTCTGTCCCCGGTGGGCCAGTTAGCTCAGCTTGGCTCCATGTCCATACACATCGATCTTAACCCAGCTGGCAGACTCACAAATGTGTGACCACGTCCCAGAGGACACCCAGGGGAAGGGTTTCTGTGGATCTGGCAAATACCTCCTCATCCTGGGTAACAGCAAGGACGCAACCCCTCCGTTACCGTCACCGTGACCTGTAGGTGGCGCTGTTTCTCAAGGAAGACCAGCTCGCAGGCGCCGGCCCCTTATTTCAAATTGAGGGTGATAGGCAGCAGCCTTGGAGACAGTCTGCAAAGTAATTTGGTTCAATTCTCCCACTTTTTAGGCAAAGAAACGGAGACCCAGAAATAAACAAACAAAAAAGCCAACTCTTTCCTGAAGCCAAGCCACGCAGGTGAGGCTACTAAACATGGGTCTCCCACGTTGTAAAATTTCACTCTTTTCACTCCACTGAGGGTGTCCTGGCCCTCCACGGCATTAAGCAAGTAATTACATTTAGAACCAAATCAAATCCATCATTGATACTTAACTGGTGATATTTCCAGAGCTGTCATTGAATTTTGAATGCCTATTATTGCTAATAACAGGCCAGATTTAAACTGTTTTTTTTTGTTTGTTTTCAGATTTTATTTATTTGGGAGAAAGAGAGCCAGAGAGAGCATGAGCCGGAGGGAGAGGCAGAGGGAGAGGAACAGGTCTGCTTGGACCCCCTGCTGAGCTGGAAGCCCAAAGTGGGGGGGGGGAATCCTGAGCACGTAGGCAGATGCTTAACCTACTGAGCCACCGGGCACCTAGTTCAGTCTCTACTCTCATGTCAGAGTTTTGTTTTTCCCCACATGGTCATCATTAGTCATGCAAAGCCACAGATGTTTATTGAGGCCCGCGGCTGACACTAGTCTAAGGTTTGAGAATAAAGATGAAAGTCTTGGCCTTGTGGATCTCATGGGGGGAGGCAGGAGATAAACTTTTCTTGTCTAGAATACATGGTATGTACTATAATGATAAGCTGTGGGGGGGAGGGGAGCAGGGGGAGGGGGAGGAGCGTGGGAAAGGGGGCAGTGGTGTAGGGATGGTTAGGAAGGCCTGTCCGGTGCGGCGGGGCTCTGAGCAGGGAGGGGTAGGAAGCGAAAGAGGGGCCGTGCGGAGGGCTTGAAGCACCCCCTCCACCCTGTAAAATCACCATGTGCCATGGTTGCCAGATATAGCAAATAAAAATACAGGACACCCTCTATTTTTGCATTTGAATTGGATGTTGCCTTTCAGATCAACAATAAATAAGATTTTGGTAGAATAGACTTATGTGGAATATTGGAATATGTCCGATTTAGAAGACAGGCTAGAACACAGGGAAAGTTCTAACATAGAGTGTATTTTTTTAATATTCGGGACATATGTACAGCTAAAAATCGTACACCATTTATCTGAAGTTCAAATGTAACTGGGTGTTCTCTATTCTCTATCTAGAGACTCTGGCAAGTCTCTGAGTGACCAGTGGCCCCGGACAGGCCTGGGCTGGAGGAGGTGGCTTTCTCAGCCGAATCACCACTTCCCTTCTCCGTTGACCTTCACCTTGTTCCCGGGACCCTGGGCAGGGGCATCAGGACACAATGGCCATTGCATTATTCCCACAGATGCTGCCTGGGTGAAGTTTTCAGGTTAGAATTTCCTGAACTAAATGCCCCTTTAAAAAGTCTTTTCAAGTAAAAAAAAAAAACAAAACCCACATCTCTAGGTGTACGTTGCATTGTGAATGTGTCACACATCTACCCCCGGGGGGGAAAAGCTAATGGTCCCTTGGTCGGTCTAATCTGTCTGGGAGAAACCCATCATTTATTTCCCAGGCAGCCTCCACCCAAGGCAGTGTTTGCAGTTTTCCAAGTGCAGTTTTTGATGTGGGATGGGCAGCCCCTCCCGCCTCTTCCCAGAAGAGTCTCTGGCGTAACATCTGTGGGTCTGTGCTCATCGTCAAGCCATTAACCTTCCAAATTTAAATACGGGGAAATCCTCCCGGTCTTCATCCTCCTCTGCCTTATTTATTTTTACAAAACCACATCAACTGGCAAGGATAAGGCTGCTGACCTAACACCTGGGTTACATCACTTTTTGGTAATTGACCTCTTGCAGAGCCCAGGTTGGAAGCGAAGGTTCTAGAACTTGAAGGTTTTGTGTTTTCTAATTAGGGCATGATGACTGTAAACAGACCACCTGACTGAGCCAAGATAACCTGAGGGGCCACTTTGCGTCTTCTCTCTGGTACTTCCGAACACCTGCCGTTACCAGTTAAAATAATCAATAATAAAAAAAAAAATAATAATCAATAATAGCCAACAACGCCAAGCTCCCGCTGCGTTTCATGGAAGCAAGCCCTGCCCCGTGAGAGAGGTCGGTGCAGCTTTTAGGAGCAGAGCTTCCTCGTTGCCTCCTGGCTTGGGACCTCCCAGCATGGCAGGGGGTAGCAGGCAGCAGGGACGCAAGCCAGCCTGTTGCAGTGAGTCTACGGGTCTGGAACTGCAAATGAAAGAGTTTTCTGTGTGGGGCTAGAATGGGCCAAACTGCTGGAGGACAAGCTCTGCAGGAATACTTGGTACAAGTAACAGCAACACTGCGAACTCAGCTTCAAACCGGTTTTAAGTACATTGATTCAAAATTACCCCTAGAGCTAGCTGGTTTTTCCCCAAGTCATTAGAAATACAGTTCTTTGGGACACCAAGATGGCGCAGTCAGTTAAGCATCTGACTCTTGATTTCGGCTCAGGTCGTGATCTCAGGGTCCTAGGATCGAGCCCTGCACTGGGCTCTGTGCTCAGTGGGGAGTCTGCTTAAGATTCTCTCCCTCTGAGGCGCCTGGGTGGCTCAGCGGGTTAAGCCTCTGCCTTCGGCTCAGGTCATGATCTCAGGGTCCTGGGATTGAGCCCCGAATTGGCTCTCTGCTGAGCAGGGAGCCTGCTTCCTCCTCTCTCTCTGCCTGCCTCTCTGCCTACTAGTGATCTCTGTCAATAAATAAAATCTTTAAAAAAAAAAAGATTCTCTCCCTCTGCCCCTCCCCCCACTCTCTCAAATAAATACATTTTTTAAAAAAAGGATTTTTCTCTCTCTCTCCCTCTGCTCCTCCCACTACACACTCTTTCTCTAAAATAAATAAATAAATCTTTAAAAAACGGAATACACTTTATCTTGGTTTTTTATGCTCTATTTTCGGTAAAAAGTGAGAAGGCCTACATGAAAAGAAATTTAGTTGCTGTTCACATTAATTCGTGGCTGTAGGGGAGAATACGTGAATGGAGACTTCTCTGCTGTTCTCTAGCGCACTAGAAGCACATCTGTTGAACTGGCTCAGTTTGCAATATTAAAAAAGCATTTTCAAAATTTGGGATCGTGAAATAAATCACGTGTGTGTGTGTTTATGTGTATGTCTTGCATTTGTATTTTTCACATTCTATGGGCTTTCCTATCATCAGTTATGACTTGGATTTGTGCAACCTTTGTTAGAAGCTTCAAGATCACAATAAAGGGAAATGCTCAATAAAAGTGAAAAACAGGAAAACCTACCACCAAAGATCAAATGAAACCAACCAATTGAGCAGCCAACCAATAAGTAGATAAAAGGACAGTTACATTTTAATTACTCATTGGGCTATATCAGGGTGAATTTGAAAAAATGTAACACAAAAGCAAATTTTAAAATATAAAATGTCAGGAAGATTGGTGACAGTATATTTTGCTTATAAATATACTAGTCAATTGATGTAAAGTGAAGTTACATGTAATTTGCACATGAACTACAGAAGCCATGCTACTTGTTCCAGTTTTTTAAAACAATTTTTTAAAACAATTGTTTCCTTATTGCAATCATGATACACATACATTGTAGGAAATTGAGGACACAGAGACAAGCAAAAAGAAAACAATTAAAATCACAGGTAATCCTAGTAAGCAGAGAGGACCTCTGGGAATTTGGTGTACATCTTTCCAGTTTTTCTCTGTATGCATGTGTTTTTAAAAAGTGGTATTGCTCAGATTATTTAATTTGTGTATGATATGGCAAAGGGAGGACACCGAAGAGAGAGGAAGGAAGATGAGATTTTGCAACGATCGATAATAACGTAGGAAACAGAGAACCGCTGGACAAAGAGTCGAGTGCCATAGTTCTCTCCGGTTTTTATCTGTGTCCTGAAATTTCCATCCTCACAGTCATTTATATGTTCTGTGTGGGTTAAAAGCACATCTCTGCACGATTTAAGAAGGAATGAGTAGGAGTTCTTTTTTAGCTGTGATTAATTGCAGAAACAGATGAAAGTTCCATCCCTGTCCTGTTTGCACCTTGCAACCGTAATCACACGGATTTAGTGGTTCAGATTCTAGCACAATTTCTTCTCTGTTTTCCCCAGATGAAGGCACTTGTCAGGAAACGTCCCGCTTCCAGCCTCCTGCGTTAGAGGCGTGCATGATGAAGGAGAAGCTAACACGAGAGCCCGACGTTGACACCCAAGCCAGAGGCCACCGCGAGAGCCTTACTAGGTTAAAAACCCGCAAAAACAAAGTGTGCGGCAGAAGAAAATGAAAAACCTCACACATTTGCCCAAATCCTGAAAATTCATAGGCAACACACGGACTTGGGCTGCATCATTAGAAAATTCTGCAGCGGGGTGCGCGCGGCAGAAGCCGGCATGAACAACAGATCACCAATAGCTGCGTGTTTCAGCCGGGCGTGGCACCATATTGTTCGCAGCACGAGGATGTTAGTTTCACAGTTTTCACAGATACGTTTAAACATAGGAACATGTCACAAATAAGCAGCAATCTCTGCGAGACCACATCAGCTGGGATTTCAGTCTGCCGTTTTTAAATTCAGCCGGGTCCCCGAGGACCAATCAATATTGGTGGCAATTATTCTTAGTACACAGTCCAAATGAAATGGGTGTGTGTGTGTGTGTGTGTGTGTGTGTGTGTGTGTTTCTTTTTTATCAAGGTGGGAGATTGTGATATAGAAATAAGCAAATTCCCTGGTGGATGGCAATTGGGCCTCTAACAGCTGCCACGAGTCGGCTGTGGATGTCTTCTTCCTGGTCCTTGGGAATAGTCCCATAATGACCACATTATTTTAACCCTTCGACGTGAGCTGTGTTTGAGAGCGAGGCTCGGGAGAAACCTAGCACGTGTCAAACAAAGAGAGGCCGAAAATAAACAAACAAACAAACAAACAAACAAGCCGGGAGCATTTCCCAAAGCAGCTGCTAGGAGCATTACCTTATACACACGCTTTATTTACACTCCGGTTTCTAAGCCGCAACCTCTAGAGGGCCGATGCTTGGGACGCAGGGATGTTTTCACGAAGCAGAGTCAGTTTACATTCTGTAGGGAAAGATGGTAAAAACCTTTCTTTCTTTCCTTCCTTTCTTCCTTTCTTTCTTCCTCTCTCTCTTTCCCTTCCTTCCTTCCTTCCTTCCTTCCTTCCTTCCTTCCTTCCTTCCTTCCTCTCTCTCTCTTTTTCTTTCTTTCTTTTAAAAATTTTCTACAAGGCACACATTGAATTATGCAAACCCCTAGATTTTACTCTTGGAAAAGTTAGGTTTTCATGAAAGAATTTTTGTCTACAGGGGGGTTGCTTTGAGGCGGCGAAGCAGAAATGAAGGTGTAGAATGAGAAGTGGAATATTGGGGGAGAAATGGACCTCAGAATGACAATTCAAGTTCCTTCTCTGGGGGGTGCCCAAGTTTGAATTAGTTGGCACTAACCTTGAGGGATCTGGCTAGCAATCCCTATAAAACTCAAGTCATCAACGGAGGGGAGAAGAGACAGAAAAATACCCTCTGTTAAGACAAATAAGGATAAGGATGGTGTTTGAATTTCTGAGTCCTTGGAGAGCGTTGTTTTTTTTTCTTTTCCTCAGCCTGCTCCCAAATTGGGCTTTTCATCCAATTTGGGTTTTGATCTAATTAATCACTTAAAACCTCAGAATGCTAGGAATCTAAAATTATTCCAAGATCATTTCACAAACAAAACAAATCAGGACTGTGTGCTCTGTTTCTCCCTGTGTTTTCAAACCAGCAGTTCTCCTTAAAAAAATGCCACAGAAAATGAAAAATTCTGGAAAAGAGATGAAAATGCAAGCAGGAAAGGCCCATAATCAAACAGCCTGGTGGTTCTTTCCAGATCCAGTTGTCCACTGACCACCTTGGAATTAGGGATTTTTCTTGTGGAATTTAATTATTTTTCTCTCACACTGAAATGAAGACAGTAATGAAAGAAAGGGAAATATTAGTAGAGTTTCAAAAACATAAAAATCCACCTGAAAAGTGGATTCAAAAACATAAGTTTGTGTTCAAAAACAAAGTTTCAAAAGTCCACCTCCGAAAGTTTCAGGAACATGTGGATCCTTATCTCTAACTTGCGGGGTGGATTCCAGAAGGGAGGTGGGGGTCAATGTAGGAACAGACCTGAGTGTATTGAATCTACAATGGTATTTCTTCCTTTCTTGCCTGAAATAAGGGTGTGGATGAGGTCTTCATGCACTTATAATTCCCTACTGCCTTGTCGTCAATCACGATTCTTTCAGTTTGTTTGAGAGAGCGGGTCAAGAAGGTTGCTGGGAATTGGTGGTTAGAAGTCGGTATTCTGAAGCTCAAAACTACTCTGTTTTCGCCTCCTCCTCCCCCACTTTGAAAATGTTTTAGAAGAAAGGTTCCTGATTGCAGCGGTGATTTGTGGTTAATATCATTAGACTTCTGGTTTGGATTAATGCTGCTAATTAGTTTCTGTCCTTGACTTTTTCCAATTAAAGCACAGAGGCCTTGGTGCTAAACACCTGGGCAGATTACCTAATTAGATGACAGAAACATAGACAATTGTTCCAGGTAATTATTTTAACTTTCACTGCTTGTTTGGTATTAAACACACTGATGAAAAGGGCATCCTTTCTACCCTATGAATGACAAAACATCAGCTCCTGGGCTAGGAGACTCGTTCTGCCTTCTTTATAGACAATGTTGAGTCCTTTTTTTGGTGAATATGTGCAGAAGAGACAGATTTGTTTTATTGGGGTTTTTTTGGTTTGTTTGTTTTCGGCCAGACGTGGGTGCACTGTGCTCTTGGGTGTTCTGGGGAGTGTGCTTCTCTGTCCCAATGCTGAATAATGTTTGGGGAGCCCCACTTCCCTAAAGATGGAACGTATTCTCTATTTAAGAATTCAGAAGTGAAAACCCAGCTTCCACGTTCTAAAAAAAACCACGTAAAACTACTGGGATCTTTTCACCGACGAGTGTGGCCCCATGGATCATTCCCAGCTCAAGCGTGCTCGAGGGAAGGGCCAGGTCCAGATGCAGCCGAGCAGGAGGAGGGACCTGGCGCCCTTCCTCCTGGGACCCAGAGAACATGTTACCCTTTGAAGCACACCCCGAAAGCTTGCTGCCTGCAGCCTGTGTAATCGGCCTCGGCCAATCCCTGCGGAGCAGCCCAGGGACGCCACTGGCCACCTGCTGAACGTTTGCTCTTACTAATTCCGCCCCACCCAGCCACGCCTTCCACAGCATCTCCCCTCCTCACGGATATCCCTCTCCAAGGTATTCCTTCTCCAAAACCTTTCCTCCAACTCTCCATTGATTTATTTTCTTTCTCTTTCCTTTGACGCCCTGTAGCTTTTCAAACCTGTCTTGTGACGGGCCTACCTGTGTTCTGTTTTGTATTAACGTTGTTCGAGGCGCTCTCTTAGGTGTCTGATATTAGCAGCCTCTGCATTCGGTTGCTAAGCAAGTGCTTGATCTGTGCCAGGCGGGCACTCTTCTAGGCCTCGGGGATTTGGTGAAGAGAGAACAAGTTCCCTGCCCACACTGAGCTTCCAGCCCAGGGACAAAGGAGGGCCAAGAGCACATGAGCAAACCGACCACAGATTTAAGAAGGTCAGACAGTGGTAAGAGCTGGGAAGGAAAGGATATCACTACATAGGGTGATGAAGGTCCTAATTCAGAAAGTATAATGAACACTCACTGAGCACGCCCTGTGGTCATGATTTCTACCTTCAATTTGCCTGATCATCACAATAATTCGGGGACTTAAGTGCCACCGGTGATCCCATTCTAGAGAAGCCGAGAAGCCGAGGCCCAGAGTAACTAGGGAGCTTGCCTGAGGTCACAGAGCTAAGTCAACAAGCGGAGCCCTTGTTTGCTTCCGGGTCACACTCTCAGCCAGCACTCACGCTCCCAAGGTCACCTTCCTTCCCTCTCCTCTCGTCATGGCCACAGTGGTGCCTACAGGGCAGGACCCCAGATGTGAAAGACCCTTGACAGACTCTGTGGGTCACGGGCGTGCAGACTTCTTCCTCTAAAATGACGTATGCATCTGACCCTTTTTTCCCCCTCCCATCCCCCTTGCCCTAGATCAAGCCTGTAGGATCGTGGATTGGGACACCCAGCTTCCTACTTTCTCACTCTGGTCTTCCTAGTTTCCAGTCACTGGGCAGCTACCCAGGACTTGGACGGATGTGGCTCCGATGAGGAGATAAAAATTCATGAGGTACCCCCCCCACCACACCCTCCCGCTGACTCTAGAGAACCCCGTTGAGCGGTGGGGTGGCGAGGGTCTGGGCGGAGGGGAGCAGGGCTGTTGAGAGCAGCCTGGGGACAGCACAGGAAGGCCCAGCCACCCCTCAGATTCAGGCAAAAGCCTGGAGGTCCTGTTTGTGCCTGGGAAGCTCGTGGGCCCCGGGAAGCCAGCCACCCAACTCGATGGAATCTGGCTCTCCTGTGTCCCTTGGACTCCCTGGCTGCCATCATGGGCCCAAGCGCCATCTGCCCCCACCTTCTCCTACCACCCGTTTTCATCCTGCCCCAGCTCACCTAGATGTCTGAGCCTTCCTTGTTTCTGCCACACACTAACGTGGATGAATCACCCTGAGGACCAGACAAGGGTTGAGATTCCTCTGGGGCCAGTGGTTCCCCAATCCAAGCCTCAGTTTACCGACCTGGAAACTAGACTAATAATAGAGTTGCCATAAGGATGACCCAGGGACACTGTGTGTAAGTACCAAGCTAAAAGCCTGGTCCCCAGCAGGTGCTCAGTAAATGCTAACTGCCATAGCTCCAGGAGGTCCCGGACCTGCACGGGCTTCTTGGCCAGTCCTCCTGACACGTTCTAATCTAGGCCACCCTTGCTTCAAACCCTTTTCGGGCCCCTGCACACTTAAGATAACTTGCAAATACTGCTCCTAAAGTTTCCCATGACCTTCCTCCAGTCTGGCTGTGGTTTCACTTCCACAACATCAACCCCCTTGTCACCGCCTCATTGTTCCCACTTATAAGTGGTTTGTACTTTGGTCCCATTACCCGTTCATGTTGCTCCCCCTACAGTGGCCTCTTCCCATTCCCCGCTAATGGGATCTCACCAGTCTATAGCAGACACACTCGAGGGATCTGCCTCACTTCCAACAGCCCACTTTTACCTGCGCCTCGCAGTCCTGGGAGCTCGTTCAGATGGGTGGAGTCTCTAAGCCTCCGGTACGTGGGGGGCACGTGACCCAGGAGGGCCAATCAGGTTTGCTCTCCGAGGAAATTGGCCTTGGGGCCGAGTCAGGCCCTCCGTGTGGCTGCACCTGAACCTGACCGTGGCTGCTGGACAGTCACGGCCTGCTGTGGGCTAGGCAAACCCAGCCCGGACAGCCTGCTCTCTCTCCTTCCTTGAGTGCCCAAAGAAGAGCTCATGTAAGCAGAGAACAAGCCGGTAGTCACTTACGAGTCAAGGGAAGAGGCCTACTTCGTTTGTATTTTGATCTTGGACCTCCCGGCCTCCAGAACTGTGAGAAGTGCATTTCCATTGCTTAAGTCACTCAGTCCATGCGTGGTATTGCGCTACAGCGCTCGAGCTAAGGACTGCCCGGTATTATTCTGAATCATTACACGGCATCATTCAAGTCATGGGTCAGTTCCCACTTTGCCCACGCTGGAAATAACCACATCAGAACCGTGGGTGGGTCACACGACACAGCTCCTGTGAGGCGAAGACAGCTCGGTTTCCCAGCGTCTCACTAGCCTGCCCGCCAGCCTTGTCCTTCATTGTTTGAACGCGAAGTTGCCAGTCCTGTCCAGCTTGAGCAAGGAGACGCTGGAGCTCTCACCTTACATTTAACTTGTTCCTGAAAGCGATGGTCTGGGACCAGGGCATACATCTCGGCAAAGCAGAATTCAGCTCCTCTCTGCCGTGTCCTGCCTGCAGTAACTTATGCATGCTTCCAGCAGGAGAGTCAAGGAGAAATTGGAAGACATGATGGGGGTGGTCTTGCTAAAGGTCTACGCCCACCATGAGACTTTCTTCAATTCTCACATAGATCTGCCTCTTTCAAGCCGTCAGGGCAACGCTTGTTGGTTGTTCCCCTTCAGTGTGAAGAAACGCTGATGCTTTGGGGCTTCCACAACGAGAAGTCTGTGGGCTGGCTTTGCCTGTTACAGCCAAGATGGTGATGCCTGAGTAGCTTGATGGCATCTGTGACTCTGGCCATCTAGCATTTGTCACCACCCTGCAGGCATGGATTTGGCATCTCCTTTTGACCACAGGGTGATTGGAGTGGTTGAGAAGACAGCAGCAACCCCCTAACAGGTCACAAGAAATGCACAGGGCCAGGTCAGCCATTCTTTCATCAAACTGAGCCAGGGTTGGCCTGGAATGTAGGAGCCTGTCAAATAAATATCTGTGGAATGAATGAACAGGCATCAGTGCAGGCAGTTTTAGATACCCTGACATAATTATTTGAATACTTGGGATTTAAATGTGGGCCATTGACTTTATCAAATAATTCTACTTTGTCTTTAAGTATTTCTGATGTCTCACATTGTGGTTGTCCTTAAATGACTAGGCTCCTGAAGTTGCTCCTAACTCATGTCCTCAGCTTCATGTCTGTTTTCTCCCTCCTCCACCTGTGGTGCTCCAGCCACATAGAACTCCCTTCACTCCTGTTCGAGGGAGGAGGGGGGCAGGCCTCTTCCTGCCCCATGGCCTTTGCACATCCTGCTCTCTCTATTGGAGCTTTCTTTTACCACTACCACTACCACTGCTAACCTAATTCAGTCATACTCATTCTTCAGGTCCCAGATTTGATGTCATTTCCCTAGGACACCTTCCTCCAGTTCATCTAGGTTAGGGGCATCACCTATGTTTTGGAAGCAAGCTCTCCGGTATATTTTTCTCTTCTTGTAAGGGCACTAATACTATCATGAGGGCCTCCTCCTCATGACCTCATCTGACCCTAATTACCTCCCAAAGACCTCATCTTCAAATACCACCACATTGGGGGTTAGGACTTCAACATATGAACTCTAGGGAGACACAAGCATTCAGTTCATTCCAGCAGTGGACATGCTACCCTGCATGGCTAGATTGCTAGCCTGCATAGAGGTTAAACTGTTACTGTTTCTTTTCATATTTGATTGATCTGAGAATTTGAGAAGATAATGTGGAATACAGGAATACATGCATTTTGCTTTACTGAGTTCAAGAAGCTGCATAGATTTCATGGGGAAGCCTCAGGGTCTTTGGTGAAGAGGACAGAATTCAGAGGTGGCATATAGGACAGCAAAAAAAAAGTCAACATTTAAATACTACAGGCTTTCCCATAAAATTTTAGATTTATGACCTCTCTTGAGACATGGCAAGATCTAGCTCAGTCATGACAAGTGACAATAGCTGAGCAGGAATTGCCCATGGCTGGTCATTTTAATTGTCATCTGGTTTGGATGGGGTTCCCTGGGGAGCTAACACTGAGATGGGGATTTGCAGTCAGGAGTTTTTTGGAGAGTGGGGAGATAGTGGGGGGGAGGGGGGAAGGATTGGATAGAGAAGCCGAATCTCGATGGGGCAGATCAGTCACAACCAAGAGCTCAGCCCATCCCATAGGAGGTAGGAGGATCTGTCTGGGTGAAGCCAGACTTTTATATCCCGTATTGAACATTACTGGATGTGGGCTGCCCCGGAAAGGGGCATGACCTTGGGCAAGAGAGCTATTTTTTGTTGAGGACAGTCCCCAGAGAGTGACCCTGCTGAGAGCCACCAGCTGAGAGCCACACCAGAGAGCAGTGTGTCAGTCTAAGAGGGATCTGGTTAGCACCCCATGGCATCGCCCACTTCACCACCCCTGTTCCCTCCAGAGCCCAGATCCTGGGCCAAGTGCCACTTGTCATGCGTAGTTGACCCCCTGCTCCCGTCTGGCTCATGGTTGAGGTTGTTTCTCTTTTACTTTTGTCTCTAGCAGCACAAGTCGCCATGAAGCATTCAGGGAAGCCTGCCTATTTCAAGAAAAATGGGAGAATACTTTTGAAAGTGAAGAATATTTGTTCCTACATGATCGATCTGTAAACACCACATCCACTTCACTGGTTCATATGACTTTCCCAGCCCCTGAAACTAAGGGGTGATGACCCCTGGGAAGACTTCAGCAGAGCCTGGAGTCAGGGGTGCTATTTAACTTATGGTCTTCTCCTGGGAGGAGCTTTTCCAACAGGAACCATGGTTCCTCTGACTACACTGTTCTTCTTTGCACATATGCCTGGGATGGACCAGGCCTGTTGGGAAGGGCTTTTGAATGGAATTCCTCTAGAGGCATTGATTCTGCAGAGTCCTGCAGTGGGTTCTCTTATCGGCTCCAACAGAACAATAACACGTTGCGTACTTCTCCAATAATGTATCACTCCAAAATTCCGCAACTGGAAACAGTACTAATGTATTCGTTCTCAGGATTCCACCATTTAGGAGGTGGGACAGGCTCCACTCTGCAGCTCCAAGTGATGTCAGCTGGGATCACATGTGTGGCTACATTCACTTGGGAACTTGACCGGGGCTGAGACGTCCACGTGGCCATTCATCCTGTGGGTCCTCTCTGCACAGGTTCTCATCCTGCAGGAGTCTGGCTTAGGGCAAGGCATCCGAGCAGTAAGAGCAAAAGCAGAAACTTCGAGACCCTTTATTTTTTTTAAAGATTTTGTTTATTTATGAGATAGAGGGAGACAGAGACAGAGGGAGAAACAGGCTCCCCTTGGAGCAGGGAACCCAACTCAGTCCCAGGACCCCGGGATCAGGACCTGAGCAGAAGGCAGATGCCCAACTGACTGAGCCACCCAGGAGCCCGACCCTTTAAAATCTAGATCTGGAACTGGCACAGGGTAACTTCTGCCACGTGCTGTTGGTCAAAGTAGCTCATAAGGCCAACTCTGAGTCAAGGGAAGGCAGAACAGACCCTTCAGTGGAGGAGCAGGAGGAATGGATGGCCAGCTGAAATCACCGTAGCCTCCATGTTCCCCTTCTGCAGATTTCTGGTGAATCACTATTAGAAGCAGATAAAAAAGGACAGAAAGCCAGTTGCCGGATCTGGAAGCACACTTCAGAAGCCCTATCCTGTGCTTAGCGATCCTGGCTATAAATGCCCTCCCGGAGATATAGAAAGACAGGCTGACTGTCTCCAGGGAGGAGTTTTTCCAGCAAACCCAAGGGAGGACCCAGCAATTCTGTAAATTTCAGCATCAGGAGATTTTGACATTTAGCTTCACATTCCCTCTGCATAATTTCATTCAATTGTTCCCAGTTGTGATCATCACCATAGGTGTCACATCATCATTACCATCAGCAGCAGCACCGAGCCTTTATTAGGCACCTAATTGCATGCAGTGCGGTGTTGGGAGATGAAGAGCAGATACAGGAAGACTCAGGGCAGGTCTGCATGGCCGGTGGTGCCTGAGGCCGGAGTGGAGGTGCCAGAACTCTGGGAGTACACCGGACAGGCCAGGGCCGGAAGCATAAATGAGCATCTGAAAGCCTGTTGGGGTGGCGAAGGGCTTATGTGATGGGAGACTCATTGGAGGTGACTTAGTGTTGGAGAGCCACTGCCTGGCATTCTGAGTTCAAGTTCTGCTGCTGCCAAGTACCAAGGCTCATGGCTAGCTTGCAGAAAATTAACTCAGAGAACAACCCATTTACCAAAATAAGTCTGAGTAAATTCTTCTTTCACTGTGAGAAGCAGAAGCAGGGGCAGGACAAAGTCTGCAGAAAGAGGATGGTGAAATTCACACACAGCCCAGCTCACCCACCTGCATAGAAAATGATGGAATCAGCAAGGACTGAGCCCAGAAATGAGAAAATACCTGTGCTAGCCTTCAGCCGTGCCAGACCCACAAATTTTGGGCAAACCAATGGCAGTATTTTTACTGGAGTGAAGCTATAATAAATCTACAGGGAAACAAAGGCTTGCAGAAATCATCTGTAAATTTGGCAAATTATAGGTGAGCATTCAGGGAGGTGGTCCATCAGCTGATGGTTGATGCAGTGAGTTGATTTTTGGTGACTTCTGTATATAGCTCTGTGACCGTGAGCTCATTTTCTCCCTGGTAGAGTGGAGATGACCGTGTAGTTGCTACCTCACAAGATAAGATAATGTATGAGAAAGTGCTTGGGGAAGTGTAAAGCAAATAGAAATATTAGTCTTCAAAGGGAGGAGTAAGTACATGTTAGTGGCAGTTGCTGTGAAGGTAAGTTCATGGAGAAACAGGGGTGAATCACATTCACCTCCACAGAGTGTGAAACTGTCCACAAGCTTCTTGTCCTCTGGAACTTTCTGCACAGGAGAAGTAGGTTCTGTTGCCCCTTGGGAGATTTCAGGGTAGAAATAGATTTTCAGAAACTTCCATTGCACTCAAAATGTTCTTTCTTCCCAATTCACTTCATTTCCACTGACCTTTCATCTATCTCTTTTTAATTTTTATTTTATTTTTTCAGTGATCCAAGATTCATTGTTTATGCACCACACCCAGTGCTCCATACAATACCCTTAATACCCACCACCAGGTTCACCCATCCCCTCTCCTCCCTCCCCTCCATTACCCTAGTACTTGAGTCTACCTTAATATGGGTTGGAAACTAGAGGAGGTGGCCATCCTGTAAGTAGATGGAAATTTTACCTGAGTTACACAGTTTGCCTGGGAGATGTGGGGTGTTGAGAATGCAAAGTGGATCGTGACCAGATGTTCTTGAGTTGAAGGAACGACCATGCCAGCCACAGACCAGTTCCAGAAACTCCTAAACAGACAGTTCACTTTCTTCTCTCCCATCTTTGGTACAGGCAGGAAATCACCTACTATGACTCATGCACTAATCCCTCTGTTAAACTTTCACAGAAACCCATAAAGCACCAGTCACTGGGCTAGCCATTGTGCTAGATGCAGTGATGTCTAAGAACAGTTCCAGAAAGAAGTGAAAAACACAAAACCCAGAAGAGCAGTGAAGGTAAGTCTGGGCCAGCCCCCACATCAGATAGTGTTTTTCACACTCCCTGTGGACAGATCAGCCTGGTGATGCCCTCAGACAAACTTGGCCCCATCAGAATCTGCCTTTGCCTCTGAGGCAAGAGGAATGAGGTCCTGATGGTCTTGAGGCAGCTGGGGATAGGGGAGACTTGACTCAGATTAAACCCTTGGTGGGGAGACCTGTTGGCCCACTTGCTTTCAAGCCACTCAGCAGCCCAGTCAGATGCTTGGGGCCCAACTCTGCCACCTCAGAGGGCCCAGCCTCAGGACCAATCAGGTGCTCTCTCCGTTGTGTGCCAGCAAAAGTCCCTCTTCACTTCTGTAAGAACACCTGCCACATAGTTGCCCACCTCAGGACTGTGAGCTGCTCAGAAACAGACAAGTGTAGGACAAGGGGTCATGGCCTCCCCGGGGCTGGCACAGTGCCGGAGCTTTATGGGATGAGTGGGAGGAGTTTGTGGGAGGGATGAGTGCATGGATCACGGTGAACAATTCCTGCCTATTTCAAAGATGATGGAGAAAAAGGAAGTGAAATACAGTTGAGGAGCTCCTGGGGCTGGCCTGGGTCAGGCATGACCGCTCCCTGTTAATAGGAGAGCTCCTCAAAGCAGTCTCTCTCGTCTACGCTCTTTCTCTGGGGGAGTCCATCTGGTCCTAGGGCTTAAAATACCATCTATATCCAGATGACCCCCCAAAACGTACCTCTGGCCTTGGCCTCATGTCAGGGACACTACAGGTACTCTGCACAACCCCCTGCACTCTCTGTCCCTGGGTGACTCTCGCCTGGCTACTCTGTGCCTTCTCTTCTGACAGCCACGCCCATGCACCTGTGACTGTGATCCATGGGTAGGTGCAGTATGGGAGGGGCCTGGAGTTGGCACCCTCCCTTGGGCAGCCTTGAACTGGGTGCAGCACCTCACTTGCCTCCAGGTAGGGCAACTGGAGGCGTTCCTCATGCCCCAGAGCTCCCCTGCACCATTAGGCTGTAGGACCTCAGAGGCTCACTCTAGCTTGGCTGTTTTCCCACTTCCTTCCCAGTTCATGGTGGAAGCATGTCTCCTCCCCTCCCTTCCCCTCAGTTATCCCTCTCAGGCTGCAGAGAGTCCTCTCCATGCTCAGAGAGACAGGTGTCAGCAGAAAGTAAAGAAATCAGGCATTTTTCAATGATAAAAATTTAAATCATACCCAAGAGTAGGAAAATAATACGGTAAATGCATACCGCCATCACAAACATCCGATAGTTACCAACGTTTTGCCGCAAACTTGGGAACCTTGGAAGATGAAGGAAATGCTCTCTATCGGACTGACTGTGGTGGTGATTACATAACCGTACTATGTTTGTCAAAACTAGTGAAACTTTAAAAGGGAGAACCTTATTGTGTATAAATTGTACATCCATGAAACTGTTTTTAAACAGTTTTATATCTTGCCATTTTAAAATATCTTGCCATTTTTATTTTATTTACCCTCTTTTAATATGCTAGCGTATTTTAAAGTAAATCCCAGACATCACATTAATTGATCTCTAAATAAATAGTTCAGTATTTATAATTCTAAGAACTGAATATTTTCTCAAATAACCACATGCAATTATTTCACCTCACAAAATGGATACCACTTCTTTGGTAATATGCTGGGTGCCTCATCCAGTCGATACATCCAGTCAATAATCACATTTCCCTTCCTGTCTTCAAAGTGTCTTTTTGTTGTTGGTTTGTACAAATCAAGATCCAGCCAAGGCCTCCACCTGGCATTTGGTGGTTATGACTCTTAAGTGGCTTTTAATCTAGAGCAGCCCTCATTGTTCTTCTTCTAATCTCCTTCCNAGTCCATTTCGAGACTAAATTGTCTCCAGGATTAAGTCCTGTTTCCTTGATTTGTTGTACAACCCAGATTAGTGGCCCCGGAGAATGTCCCAAATTCTGCACTTGTCTGTTTGCTTCCTCACGAGGCCATTTACTTATCACTGGTAGGTGGATGTTTGCTGGAGGTTTGATTAGACTCAGGTTCATTTTGTGTGTGTGTGGCAAGGACATTTTATGGCAAGTGTGTGTGCATTTGGGTTTCATGGTGGGGGGAGGGAGGCAGCAATATCTGGTTGAAAATAGGCCTTTGGATTTCTAAAGCCGACCCTTGGTGAGGACTAGCTCTCAGATAGAGGAAAAGGCAACAGGTGTAAGAACAGGTTCTTTGCTTCTGAAACAAAAAAGGATCTTCCAGGCTGTGGGGGAGCAGGTAATTGGAGAAATGGGTGCCCACATATCTGTGGTTCCTGAGAGAAAAGGGCTCTGCGCCCCTCTCCCCTGCCAGTGGAATCTGGGTGGGGGTTGAGAAAAAAGTTTGTGGAATGAAAGAGTCCAGGAGGCTTGGGTCATGCTCTAGAAAGATCCTAGACAAGTGGCAGGAGCCCGGGCAGAAAATGAGACACCGGGGTCCTGGGGGGCTCGGGCTCAAAAGCCTCACAGTCACCCCTGCAGGCTACTGACCAATGACCAGATAGATGTTCCCTCCTTCCCTCTCACCTTGGAGCCACACTAGCCCCCTGCCTCCCTCCCCCCCCATGAAACCCAAATGCACACACACTTGCCATAAAATGTCCTTGCCACACACACACAAAATGAACCTGAGTCTAATCAAACCTCCAGCAAACATCCACCTACCAGTGATAAGTAAATGGCCTCGTGAGGAAGCAAACAGACAAGTGCAGAATTTGGGACATTCTCCGGGGCCACTAATCTGGGTTGTACAACAAATCAAGGAAACAGGACTTAATCCTGGAGACAATTTAGTCTCGAAATGGACTGGGGTGCCTTTCTGCCAGTCGAATGGAGCCTTGAAAGAGAGTTTACATGATATGGTGTTACTGTTGTTATCATCAAGAATTTGACTGGGTTTTCTTTCTGGTTGTGAGAGGGGGCCTCTAAATCCTTGGTATTTCCCACATAACAGGAGTGGTTTGTTATTCACGAGCTTTTTGGGTCACACTTGAATTTCTACTAGGAGATGGGTTGATTCAGGATGGTGGCTGGTCACTGGAAAGACCAGTCATGGAGTTAGAAGGTTGGATTTTTGACAAACCTGACCTCTGGGGTTGGGAAGGAGGCTGGGGGTTGAATTCAAGCCTGGCCCATGAATCAATCAATTGTGCCTATGCAATGAAATCCCAATGGAAAGCTCTGGACATTGAGGCTGGGTGGAGTTTGCTGGTTGGCAAATGGGTCCATGTGCCAGGAGCATGATGCACCTGATTCCATGGGGAGAGAGCACAGATGTCCTGCATTTGGGACCTCTCAGACTTTGGCCTTTGTGTGTATTGGTTTCGAGGGTCCCAGTTTGTATCTTCTATAAGTATAACCCTTTCCTGAGTTCAGTGACCTCTTCCAGGGAGTTATCAAACCTGGAGGGGCCATGGAAAGGCTTGCATTATAGCCAGTCAGTCAGAAGTGCAGGTGGCCTGGGAAACCCCCGCCCCCACCCAAAGTGTGGCTGGTGTCTGAAGCCAGGGCAGTCCCATGGAGGACGGAGCCTTTGGCTTGTGGTAACGGGGGTGGTTGTGTCAGAATTGCATTGTAAGACACCAGCTGGTGTCAGAAGAGCTACCACAAACACAAAGTTTCACATCCACAGAAGAGACCCAAGTACCTCAGAGGTTGGGTTTTGTGAAGCGGAGGCAGGTACGGCAGTTTTCACAGGGCTTGGGACGTAGGAGATCCTTGGTAGTGTCTGCTTTTATATTTTACTATTAATATAGTTTTTGGCAAAGTCTTGATGGATGACTCTTTCCTCAGGGAAATTCGAGATCTTTCATTCTACCAGGTCAACTTCCTTTTCCTAGTGAGAGCAGGAGTGGGACAGGAGACAGGAAGGATTCTTGAAAGATTCATCTTCCAGGACGCCTGGGTGGCTCAGTCGGTTAAGCGTCTGACTGTTGGTTTTGGCTCAGGTCATGATCTCAGGGTCGTGAGATCGAGCCCTGAGTCAGGCTCTGCACTCAGCATGGCGTCTGCTTGAAATTCTCTCTCCTCTGCCCCTCCCCCCACTATTGCTCTCTCTCTCTCTCAATAAATTAATATATAAATATTTTTAAGAAAAGATTCATCTTAAGCTTTTGTCTTTCTTTCATGACCACCCATTCCTTCAGTTAATTTATTCAAAGATCATGCCTCCTGTGTGCCTGGTAGGATCCTCAGACCAGGGTTGTAAAGGGTACTGTCTTCCTGGCACTTCCCTGCTTACTGTGAGGATGTCAGGCATGGGGAGGGGAGACCAGTACACATGATGCCCTAGGTAAGAAGGGGATAAGTGTTAATGGGGTAAAGTGGTATGGGGTTTGGGCAATGTGACTGCTGAGCGGAAGTTATAATTTTAAGTGGGGGAGTCTCATTGAGAAAGCATCTTCTGAGCAAAGATGGAGGGAGGTGAAGGAGTGAGTCATGACAATGTCCCAGGATGTGAGCTCCAGGCAGGAAAGAGCCCTGGTGGGTTTGAGGAACATGGGAGAAAGGTGTTCAGGGAGCAGAGGCAGCTTGGGGAGAGTTGTAGGTCCCAGATGAGGTCCAAGAGGGACTGGGAATGGGAGGTAGGCAGGGCCAGATCCCATAGGGTCTCAGAGCATTGAAAAGACTTTGGCTTTGACTCTGAATGCTGTAGGGGAATCTCTGGAGGGTTCAGAGCAGAGCTGACTTGACCTGACTAGGTTTTAAGGAAGAACAGACGTGGGAGACCAAGTGAGGCAACCTCTGGCATCGGCAGAGATGGTGACAGTGGGGGTGGGAGAAGCGGTCATATTCTGGATAGACTTTGAAGTTTAGGATTTGCAGGCAGTTGGATGCAAGGGAAGAGAGAGGAGTCAAAGGTGTCCCCAGGTTTGGGCCTGAGCCCCAGCTTCCCTTGCTGAGAAGGGAAAGACCACAGCGACCTTTTAGGGACCATCTGCTAGTCCCGCGAAGTCTCTGCCTACTCAGTCACCCCCAGGTAGGTTTATCAATTTTTATTTCTCCCAGGACAGCCCCACTGGTTCCAGACTTTGGTGGAACTTCCCACAAAGAGCTCTGTCTTTCATTATACAGACCAATCAGCTGCTTTGGGAAGGAAATGTTTGATTTGCCCGTGGAGAGCTCCCTCAGAAGTCGTTCGTTTTGGGGGCCTGTTTAAGAAAAAGGGAAAGTAGACTTAGAAAAGGGTGGGAGACAGTGAACATCCTCAAATGCACAGCCAGATCTAGATTTTTCTGAAAAGAATGCTGGGCAAACCATCACTTCTATTGACAAGCTTTATATACAACAGAGCACTTTAAATGTAGGGAAATGGGGGGGAGGATTCAAAGGCTGTATGACCTTGGTTACATTATGTGACCTTCCCAGGCTTCTGTCTCCACGGCTATAAAATGGGGATAATACCAGTCACTGTCTGAGAGAGTGACTATGAGAATTTTATGAATAATTCATAATTTTTCTCAATCAATGGTTCTTATAATAGGCAAAATAATATTTATTATTTTACATGACTCTTTCCACCTTGCCCTGGACAATGGCTGCTCCCTCTCATATGTAAGTATAATTGTACACATGTGGGCACACACACATTTACATGTGCATACGCATATACACCTGTACAT